>RJWK010013175.1:0-39348 GCA_004363435.1 Platanista minor
CTTAAATTGCTCTTCTTTCTGTAGTTTCCTAAGGTGGAAGGTTAGGTTGACTTCAGCTCTTTCTTTTCTAATATATGCATTCAATATTATAAAGTTCTCTCCAATCATTGTTTTGGCTGCATCTCACAAATTTTGATATGTTGCATTTTCATTTAGATTTAGTTTAAAATATTTTAAATATTTCTCTTGGTACTTCTTCTTTGACTCATGTGTTATTAAATGTGTGTTGTTTAATCTCCAAATAGTTTTGGATTTTCCAGCTATCTCTCTGTTACTGATTTGTTTTTAATTCCATTGTACTTTAAGAACACACTTTGAATACGTTTTCTTATTTTAAATTTGTTAAGGTGTGATTTATGACCCATAATATGGTTTAGCCTGGTAAATGATCCGTATGAACTTGAGAAGAATATGTATTCTACTGTTACTGAGGGAAGCATTTTATAAATGTCAATTAGGTATAGTTGATTAATGGCATTGCTCAAATCACATCCTTTCTGGATAGTGGATAGCCTTTACTGCAAGAGGGATAGGTCCTGAAATCTTCAACTGTAATAGTAGGTTCATTTAGTTTTCCCATTAGTTCTGTCAGTTTTGTCTCATGTAATTTGATGTTCTACTGTTGACTGCCGACAGGTTAAGGATTATTATATCTTCTTGGAGAATTGACCACTATATCATTATGGAATAACTCCCCTTATCTCTGATAATTTTCCTTGCTTTTCAGTCTCCTTTGTCTTAAATTAATATAGTTATTGTCACTCTTTTTTTTTTTTGCGGTACGCAGGCCTCTCACTGTAGTGTCCTCTCCCGTTGCGGAGCACAAGCTCCGGACACACAGGCTCAGCGACCATGGCTCACGGGCCCAGCCACTCCGCGGCATGTGGGATCTTCCCAGACCAGGGCACAAACCTGTGTCCCCTGCATCAGCAGGCGGACTCTCAACCACTGCGCCACCAGGGAAGCCCTCTCACTCTCTTTTGATTAGTATTAGCATGTTATTTTTTTCATACCTTCACTTTTAACCTAACTTGGTTTTTATATTTAAAGTAGATATCTTATGGACAACTTATAGTTCGGTCTTTTTTTTTTTTAATACATTCTGAGAGTCTGTCTTTTAATTATTTAATTTAGGCCATTTACATTTAACGTGATTATTTACATCATTTGATTAATAACTACCATGTTTCTGTTTTCTGTTTATTGTATATGTTTTCTGTTTATTTTTTTATCTTCCCTCTTTTATGTCTGCCCTTTCTCGTTATAGTTGAGCATTATATGACTCAGTTTTCTCTCCCTCCCTTAGCATATCAGTTATACTTCTTTTAAATTGCTTTCAGTGGCTGTCCTAGACTTTGCAGCATACATAATGAACCTTTACAACTAATCTAAGTCCACTTTCAAATAACACTTCCTGGGAAGTGCAGGTACATTATAACTGTCCGTCTCCAACACTCTCTATCGCTTTAGGTTCATCTGAGTCTAAGTGTGTGGAGCTGTGATAATCAAAAGTGTTTCTCAGCTTTTTTTTCCTCATATTAGGTGAGTAGGAAACCTAGAAGGGCTGAAGTTGGCTAATATCCCTTTTCCCAGTTAAAGAAGGCGCTGGTAAATTAGTTTCCCTTTTACAACAGGAATATAAAACAGAGGGATACATTTTTTATATTCTTTTAATTATTTTTTTTTACATCTTTATTGGAGTATAATTGCTTTACAATGGTGTTACTTTCTGCTTTATAACAAAGTGAATCAATTATACATATACATATGTTCCCATATCTCCTCCCTCTTGTGTCTCCCTCCGTTTCACCCTCCCTATCCCACCCATCCAGGGGATCACAAAGCACCGAGCTGATATTCCTGTGCTATGCGGCTGCTTCCCACTACCTATCTATTTTACGTTTGGTAGTGTACATATGTCCATGCCACTCTCTTACTTTATCACAGCTTACCTCTCCCCCTCCCCACATCCTCAAGTCCATTCTCTAGTAGGTCTGTGTCTTTATTCCCATCTTGCCTCTAGGTTCTTCACGACATTTCATTTTTTCTTATATTCCATATATATGTGTTAGCATATGGTATTTGTCTTTCTCTTTCTGACTTATTTCACTCTGTATGACAGACTCTAGGTCCATCCACCTCACTACAAATAACTCAATTTCATTTCTCTCTTCTCTTTATTCCATTGTATATATGTGCCACATCTTCTTTATCCATTCATCCGATGATGGACACTTCGGTTGTTTCCATCTCCTGGCTATTGTAAAGAGAGCTGCAATGAACATTTTGGTACATGACTCTTTTTGAATTATGGTTTTCTCAGGGTATATGCCCAGTAGTGGGATTGCTGGGTCATATGGTAGTTCTATTTGTAATTTTTTAAGGAACTTCCATACTGTTCTCCATAGTGGCTGTACCAATTCACATTCCCACCAGCAGTGCAAGAGTGTTCCCTTTTCTCCACAGCCTCTCCAGCATTTGTTTCTAGATTTTTCGATGATGGCCATTCTGACTGGTGTGAGATGATATCTCATTGTAGTTTTGATTTGCATTTCTCTAATGATTAATGATGCTGAGCATTCTTTCATGTGTTTGTTGGCAGTCTGTATATCTTCTTTGGAGAAATGTCTTTTTAGATCTTCTGCCCATTTTTGGATTGGGTTGTTTGTTTTTTTGTTATTCAGCTGCATGAGCTGCTTGTAGATTCTGGAGATTAATCCTTTGTCAGTTGCTTCATTTGCAAATATTTTCTCCCATTCTGAGGGTTGTCTTTTGGTCTTGTTTATGGTTTCCTTGGCTGTGCAAAAGCTTTGAAGTTTCATTAGGTCCCATTTGTTTATTTTTGTTTTTATTTCCATTTCTCTAGGAGATGGGCCAAAAAGAATCTTGCTGTGATTTGTGTCATAGAGTGTTCTGCCTATGTTTTCCTCTAAGACTTTGATAGTTTCTGGCCTTACATTTAGGTCTTTAATCCATTTTGAGCTTATTTTTGTGTATGGTGTTAGGGAGTGTTCTAGTCTCATACTTTTGCATGTACCTGTCCAGTTTTCCCAGCACCACTTATTGAAGAGGCTGTCCTTTCTCCACTGTACATTGCTGCCTCCTTTATCAAAGATAAAGTGACCATATGTGTGTGGGTTTATCTCTGGGCTTTCTATCCTGTTCCATTGATCTATATTTCTGTTTTTGTGCCAGTACCATACTGTCTTGATTACTGTAGCTTTGTAGTACAGTCTAAAGTCAGGGAGCCTGATTCCTCCAGCTCCGTTTTTCGTTCTCAAGATTGCTTTGGCTATTCGCGGTCTTCTGTGTTTCCATACAAATTGTGAAATTTTTTGTTCTGTTTCTGTCAAAAATGCCAGCGGTAGTTTGATAGGGATTGCACTGAATCAGTAGATTGCTTTGGGTGGTAGAGTCATTTTCACAATGTTGATTCTTCCAATCCAAGAACATGGTATATCTCTCCATCTATTAGTATCATCTTTAATTTCTTTCATCAGTGTCTTATAATTCTCTGCATACAGGTCTTTTGTCTCCTTAGGTAGGTTTATTCCTGGATATTTTATTCTTTTTGTTGCAATGGTAAATGGGAGTGTTTTCTTGATTTCACTTCCAGATTTTTCATCATTAGTGTATAGGAATGCCAGAGATTTCTGTGCATTAATTTTGTATCCTGCTACTTTACCAAATTCATTGATTAGCTCTAGTAGTTTCCTGGTAGCATCTTTAGGATTCTCTATATATAGTATCATGTCATCTGCAAACAGTGGCAGCTTTACTTCTTCTTTTCCGATGTGGATTCCTTTTATTTCCTTTTCTTCTTGAATGCTGTGGCTAAAACTTCCAAAACTATGTTGAATAAGAGTGGTGAGAGTGGGCAACCTTGTCTTGTTCCTGATCTTAGTAGAAATGCTTTCAGTTTTTCACCATTAGGGACGATGTTGGCTGTGGGTTTGTCATATATGGCCTTTATTATGTTGAGGAAAGTTCCCTCTATACCTACTTTCTCCAGGGTTTTTATCATAAATTGGTGTTGAATTTTGTCGAAAGGTTTCTCTGCATCTATTGATATGATCATATGGTTTTTCTCCTTCCATTTGTTAATATGGTGTATCACATTGATTGATTTGCGTATATTGAAGAATCCTTGCATTCCTGGAATAAACCCTACTTGATCCTGGTGTATGATCCTTTTAATGTGCTGTTGGATTCTGTTTGCTAGTATTTTGTTGAGGATTTTTGCATCTATGTTCATCAGTGATACTGGCCTGTAGTTTACTTTCTTTGTGACATCCTTGTCTGGTTTTGGTATCAGGGTGATGGTGGCCTCATACAAGGAATTTGGGAGTGTTCCTGCCTCTGCTATATTTTGGAAGAGTTTGAGAAGGATAGTGTTAACTCTTCTCTAAATGTTTGATAGAATTCACCTGTGAAGCCATCTGGTCCTGGGCTTTTGTTTGTTGGAAGATTTTTAATCACAGTTTCAGTGCTTGTGATTGGTCTGTTCATATTATCTATTTCTTCCTGATTCAATCTTGGCAGGTTGTGCATTTCTAAGATTTGTCCATTTCTTCCAGGTTGTCCGTTTTATTGGCATAGAGTTGCTTATAGTAATCTCTCATGATCTTTTGTATTTCTGCAGGTCAGTTGTTACCTCTCCTTTTTCATTTCTAATTCATTGATTTGAGTCTTCTCCCTTTTTTTCTCGATGAGTCTGGCTAATGGTTTATCAATTTTGTTTATCTTCTCAAAGAACCAGCTTTTACTTTTATTGATCTTTGCTATCGTTTCCTTCATTTCTTTTTCTTTTATTTCTGATCTGATCTTTATGATTTCTTTCCTTCTGCTAACTTTGGGGTTTTTTTGTTCTTCTTTCTCTAATTGCTTTAGGTGCAAGGTTAGGTTATTTATTCGAGATGTTTCGTGTTTCTTAAGGTAGGACTGTATTGCTATAAACTTCCCTCTTAGAACTGTTTTTGCTGCATCCCATAGATTTTGAATCGTCGTGTCTGCATTGTCATTTGTTTCTAGGTATTTTTTGATTTCCTCTTTGATTTCTTCAGTGATCGCTTCGTTATTAAGTAGTGTATTGTTTAGCCTCCATGTGTTTCTATTTTTTACAGATCTTTTCCTGTAATTGATATCTAGTCTCATTGCATTGTGGTCGGAAAGGATACTTGATACAATTTCAATTTTCTTAAATTTACCAAGGCTTGATTTGTGACCCAAGATATGATCTATCCTGGAGAATGTTCCATGAGCACTTGAGAAAAATGTGTATCCTGTTGTTTTTGAATGGAATGTCCTATAAATATCAATTAAGTCCATCTTGTTTAATGTATCATTTAAAGCTTGTGTTTCCTTATTTATTTTCATTCTGGATGATCTGTCCATTGGTGAAAGTGGGGTGTTAAAGTCCCCTACTATGAATGTGTTCCTGTCTATTTCCCCTTTTATGGCTGTTAGTATTTGCCTTATGTATTGAGGTGCTCCTGTTTTGGGTGCATAAATATTTACAATTGCTATATATCTTCTTGGATAGACCCCTTGTTCATTATGTAGTGTCCTTCTTTGTCTCTTGTAATAGTCTTTATTTTAAAGTATATTTTGTCTGATATGAGAATTGCTACTCCGGCTTTCTTTTGGTTTCCATTTGCATGGAATATCTTTTTCCATCCCCTTACTTTCAGTCTGTATGTGTCTCTCAGTCTGAAGTGGGTCCCTTGTAGACAGCATATATATGGGTCTTATTTTTGTATCCATTCAGCCAGTCTGTGTCTTTTGGTGGGAGCTTTTAATCCGTTTACATTTAAGGTGATTATAGATATGTATGTTCCTATTCCGATTTTCTTAATTGTTTTGGGTTTGTTATTGTAGGTCTTTTCCTTCTCTTGTGTTTCTTGCCTAGAGAAGTTCCTTTAGCATTTGTTGTAAAGCTGGTTTGGTGGTGCTGAACTCTCTCAGCTTTTGCTTGCCTGTAAAGGTTTTAATTTCTCCATCAAATCTGAATGAGATCCTTGCTGGGTAGAGTAATTTTGGTTGCTGGTGTTTCTCCTTCATCACTTTAAATATGTCCTGCCAGTCCCTTCTGGCTTGAAGAGTTTCTGCTGAAAGATCAGATGTTAACCTTATGGGGATTCCCTTGTGTGTTATTTGTTGTTTTTCCCTTGCTGCTTTTAATATGTTTTCTTTGTATTTAATTTCTGATAGTTTTATTAGTATGTGTCTTGGCATGTTTCTCCTTGGATTTATCTTGTATGGGACTCTCTGTGCTTCCTGGACTTGATTAACTATTTCCTTGCCCCTATTAGGGACGTTTTCAACTATAATCTCTTCAAATATTTTCTCAGTCCCTTTCTTTTTCTCTTCTTCTTCTGGAACCCCTGTAATTCGAATGCTGGTGCATTTAATGTTGTCCCAGAGGTCTCTGAGACTGTCCTCAGTTCTTTTCATTCTTTTTTCCTTATTCTGCTCTGAGGTAGTTATTTCCACTATTTTATCTTCCAGGTCACTTATCCGTTTTTCTGCCTCAGTTATTCTGCTATTGATCCAGCTAGAGTATTTTAAATTTCATTTATTGTGTTGTTCATTGTTGCTTGTTTCATCTTTAGTTCTTCTAGGTCCTTGTTAATTCTATTTCCAAGGTTTTGGATCATCTTTACTCTCATTATTCTGAATTCTTTTTTAGATACACTGCCTATTTCCTCTTCATTTGTTAGGTCTGGTGGGTTTTTATCTTGCTCCTTCATCTGCTCTGTGTTTTTTTGTCTTCTCATTTTGCTTATCTTACTGTGTTTAGGGTCTCCTTTTTGCAGGCTGCAGGTTCGTAGTTCTCGTTGTTTTTGGTGTCTGACCCAGTGGCTAAAGTTCATTCAGTGGGTTGTGTAGGCTTCCTGGTGGAGGGGACTAATGCCTGTGTTCTGGTGGATGAGGCTGGATCTTGTCTTTCTGGTGGGCAGGTCCACATCAGGTGGTCTGGTTTGGGGTGTCTGTGGAGTTATTATGATTTTAGGCAGCCTCTCTGCTAATGGATGGGGTTGTGTTCCTGTCTTGCTAGTTGTTTGGCATAGGGTGTCCAGCTCTGTAGCTTGCTGGTCGTTGAGTGAAGCTGGGTGCTGGTGTTGAGATGGAGATCTCTGGGAGATTTTTGCCATCTGATATTATGTGGGGTTGGGAGGTCTCTTGTAGACCAGTGTCCTGAAGTTGCCTCTCCCACCTCAGAGGCACAGCACTGACTCCTGGCTGCAGCGCCAAGAGCCTTTCATCCACATGGCTCAGAATAAAAGGGAGAAAAAGTAGAAAGAAAGAGAGAGAGAGAGAGAGAGGGAGGGAAGGTGGGAGGGTGGAAGGAAGGAAGAAAGGAAGGATAAAATAGAATAATGTTAGATAAAATAAAATATGGTTATTAAAATAAAAAATTATTAGGATAGAAAAAAAATTTTTTAAGTTAAAAAACAAAAAAAACCCAGGCAGATAGAACCCTAGGACAAATGGTGCAAGCAAAGCTATACAGACAAAATCTCACACAGAAGAATACACATACACACTCATAAAAAGAGGAAAAGGGGGGAAAAAAAATCTTGCTCTCAAAGTCCACCTTCTCAATTTGGGATGATTTGTTGTCTGTTCATATATTCCAGAGATGCAGGGTACATCAAGTTGATTGTGGGGATTTAATCCACTGCTCCTGAGGCTGCTGGGACAGATTTCCCTTTCTCTTCTTTGTTGGCACAGCTCCCGGGGCTCAGCTTTGGATTTGGCCCCGCCTCTGCCTGTAGGTCGCTGGAGGGCGTCTGTTCTTCGCTCAGACAGGACGGGGTTAAAGGAGCAGCTGACTGGGGGCTCTGGCTCACTCAGGCCTGGGGGAGGGAGGGGTACAGAGTGCGGGGCGAGCCTGCGGCGGCAGAGGCCGGCAGGACCTTGCACCAGCCTGAGGTGCACTGTTCGTTCTCCTGGGGAAGTTGTCTCTGGTTCCCGGGACCCTGGCAGGGGCAGGCTGCACAGGCTCCCGGGAGGGGAGGTGTGCACAGTGACCTGTGCTTGCACACAGGCTTCTTGGTGGCGGCAGCAGCAGCCTTAGCATCACAGGCCCATCTCTGGGGTCCGCGCTGTTAGCTGCAGCTCGTGCCCGTCTCTGGAGCTCCTTTAAGCAGCACTCTTAATCCCCTCTCCTCGAGCACCAGGAAACAAAGAGGGAAGAAAAAGTCTCTTGCCTCTTCGGCAGGTCCAGACTTTTTCCCGGACTCCCTGCCGGCTAGCCGTGGTGTACTAACCCGCTGCAGACATTGTTCACGCTGCCCACCCCAGTCCTCTCCCTGGGCCCCTACCGAAGCCCGCCTTAGCCCCCAGCCCCTCCCGCCCCGGCGGGTGAGCAGACAAGCCTCTCGGCAATTATTATTTAATTACAGTTAACCCTTGAACAATGGCAAGGGTTGGGGTGCCAACCCCACCCTCTTTAAAATCTACATACAACTTTACAGTCAGCCCTCTCTATCCATGAATCAACTGTATAATTTATATTTATATTTTACATTAGTTTCCCTTTTATAACAGGGATAAATTAGTAATAGTTTACATCCTGCTGTCACCTGTTCAAAACAGAAAACTTGAGGGGAGTTTTCTAGGACCATCACATTGAGTACCTAATGAGATTCCTATTGGTAAACCCGCAAAAATGTAGGGGCCCCTTAAAACTGAGTCCTCCAGAGTTTCTCACTCTGCCTCCAGCAATTTGTCAAAATGACCATGTAAATGTTCATACCAAATATGACTCCAGAGCTTCTCCTCCAGGTGAGCTGATCTGGGCTATGATTCTCAGTATTCTATATTCCACATTTCTAGGTGGCAGTTTGCCCCGTGATCCCAGTTACTTGATGGATATAAAAAAACTCATTGTTTCCCAGTGCATTCACATTTTTTTTCTTGTAAAATCCATAATTATTGTACATTTTAAGAAATTTTAAAATATTAGTGAAATTTCACATTTTGCAATAGGCTGCTTCATACTGCAGTCAGGTGTCATGGATTATTTCATTATTTTTCCCATGTCTCACATTGCATGCAACTCTTCAACAAATTCCACTTCTCTCTCTTCCTTTTCCACTTTTTCTTGGTACCTCTTTCTTTCTTCCACTTAGTCTTTCTCTCTCTCCCCTTTCCTTTCTCAATAAACTTCTATTCCCCTTTCCAATAACCTGCTTTTTCTTCTCTCTCCTATTCTGAACTCCTTCTCTCTTCCAATATCAAGAGAACATTTTCCTTGTATTTATTTTTTCTCTCCCTCTTAATTATTTCCTTATTGTGTTTGAAGTAGAAAAAGAAAGAAAAAAGAGGACAAAATGAAGTCAGATTAGCTTTAATGAGTAGTATAATCTTCCTCTAAAGCTTCTGAAATTCTATAAAAGTGACCATTAGAATTTCTACTGAAGTCTTGGTTGATCATTCACCATCTTTTAATTAAATGTTTTTAGTCAGTCCAAGACTTCAATAAAATAACTAATTTTTATTCTAGTTTTCCTCTGTTTTGTTTAATTGGTAGTATTGCAACAGTGTGATTTTTCTACTATCTTCCATTGCAAGTACACATTATTTCAACTACATTATGGACTAAATAGAGTTCTGGGGGCTTGTCTGAGACTTAACTACAATTTATAGCATTGTTTCCATGAGAAAATTACTCCCTAGGTCTAAACAACTAACTACACAAAACTTGTTGTATAAAAGCTATTTATAAATGTGATAGAGTAGGTTTCTCCTTCCCACTTTGATCTCCCCTTCCCCATAAATCAAAGATAAGACTGGATGGTAATTTGTCCCAGAAGACCAGATACAAATTCTGTTTCTAATAATATCAAAAGCACTCTCTTACTGAATGCCTTCTCTGGATCATGTAGGACCCTGTGTTAAGCACAATAAACATTTTAATTTTCAAAATAATCATATTAAGTAGGTATTACTATTACATTTCATGTGTAGAGAAATCGATGCTCTGGTTGATTAAGGAAATTTCTCAAAATCGCAACGTTTCTAAGTGGCATAACTGAAATTCCAACCTGGAATCATTTGAACGCAGGCAACACTAGGCTCCAGCTTCAAGATGATGTGAATTAAATGCAAAGGCAACACTACCATTTCTCATTTCTCCATTATTTTGCATATATTTAGTTCCTAACATATAATATAATATGATATCACCAGCACCAGAACTGCTCCAGGCATTCTTATTGTCTGTTTAAGCACCAATATAAAGGCATTATCTAGCTGTATGTCACTTTTAGAATAGACTTCATGGTAAAATATGTAGGACATTAATGCAGAGAGGAACATTCTAGTATTCTGAAGTGCTAAATGTTGTAAAGGCTGATGGTAAATATAAATATTTAAAAAACAAAAATAGGGCTTCCCTGGTGGCGCAGTGGTTGAGAGTCTGCCTGCCGATGCAGGGGACACGGGTTCGTGCCCCGGTCCGGGAAGATCCCACATGCCGCAGAGCGGCTGGGCCCGTGAGCCATGGCCACTGGGCCTGCGCGTCCGGAGCCTGTGCTCCGCAACGGGAGAGGCCACAACAGTGAGAGGCCCACATACCGCAAAAACAAACAAACAAAAAAAACAAAAATAACACAGGAATTTATATTCCTTGGGTAGCAGATAAAACAGTCCTATTATGTCTTTTTACATTAAACCATACTTTTTTCAAGTATTCTTGAGGCATCATAGTGAGATGCCAAGTTTCCTTTAACTTAGATTTATGTTATCTACCAAAAAAACAGAAAAATAGAAAATTCTATAATCTTTAATTATGATGACAATCCAAAAGAAAATATGTTTTAGCATATTTAATTACAGTGTACTCTTCTGTGCTTTCCCAAATTACACCATAATGTGATGTACGAACAGTGTTTTTCAGAAGTTCAAATAGAGAAGAGATTTGAGTCATTACATCACACATGGTATCCAGTCATTCCTAACTCAAAAGACCCATAAAACAAAGTGCAGAATAATGTTAAAGTTTTAAATAAATGGATTGTAGATACAATATTTTCAAGTCCAAACTTTTAAAACTGTTATCTTTTCTGTTTCTATTAATACTTATAATGTGACCTTGGCACATTTTCATAATGCTATAGTACTAAACTTAGCCTTATACTAGCAAGAGTGTTAATAACAAACGTCAGTGACACATAATTAAAATTGATATTTGTGGTTGTTCTTTGGTTGTGTGGCTGATTAGCTAAACTAATAACAAAGATGTGATATTAATACCATGTTACACACCGTTCTCTTTCAATATCCTTTATTTTCACTGATATGACTAAAGTCATAATACAAGAATAAAAAAATACAACTTAATTGGTTGTTTTAGGAAATCAATAAGATCACTCACATTTTATTATTCTTATTAGTTTAATTTTGGGTATTTGTACATAATTTATAATTTAAAATTTGTAATAATTGTAAAAGAACTATAAGCACAAGGAGTTATGCTTTGACATGTTATTTATAGAAATGTCATCTTAATAAAATATTTTTAATTCCATTGGATGTTCACGATTATTTTCTTGTAAGAAAGACTAAAGCAGTACTCAAGTTTCAGAAATTCTGGTGTTGTAAAAGGAGATAATAAGTGAACAAGTGCAGTACCTCCTATACAGTGGAACTACCTCGTATACAGTTTTATACATCAGGGGTTTCCCTGGTGGAGCAGTGGTTGAGAATCTGCCTGCCAATGCAGGGGACACGGGTTCGAGCCCTGGTCTGGGAAGATGCCACATGCCGCGGAGTAACTGGGCCCGTGAGCCACAATTACTGAGCCTGCACGTCTGGAGCCTGTGCTCTGCGACAAGAGAGGCCGCGATAGTGAGAGGCCCGCACACTGCGATGAAGAGTGGCCCCCGCTTCCCACAACTAGAGAAAGCCCTCGCACAGAAACGAAGACCCAACACAGCCATAAATTAATTAATTAATTTAAAAAATATATACATCAGAATTTAGAGCATGTCCTTATAAGATAAACAGAAAAGAAGTTAACAAAAGTATTATATCTTATACTATTTATTATCTGCTCAGCTGCCGTAGTTGTTACAGTCAAAAGACTGTCATAGAAAGGCTGAATTTCACAGATGTTATTTTAAAAAGACTGTAAACATGAATTTTTAATATTTCCATATAGTTATCTATTAAAAAACCCCTCAAATCCAACTATAACTGATAATGATAATTGGGAAATGTAATATAAAATACTTTGCCAATTCCAAATAGGTCTTATTGATTGACTTCTCCTACACAGAGTTCTGGGATTTAAAGGTAAAAGCAGCTTATTTTTCTTGCTTACAAAGGAAGAAGATATTTCTTCCACATCATTTTCTCTTTAGGAAATGTTTTTAGCATACTATGTACCCCAGTCAAAGCAGTCAAGCTGTCAAAGCCTTTGCTTATAATCATTATTATATTTTAGTATGTTTTGGCTGTCAGAATTCTTTGGGTGATTACCAAAACCATTTGTATTTATTATTTTTGTCTGCATTTTTATTTTCTTTTCAGCAGTTTCCAATGTATATTTTTAGAACACCTATCTACTTATTTTTACAATATATTCTATATAAAAGATAGCATTAAGAGGCTTATTAGTAAAGTAGACTTTATTTTAAACTTAAATCTGGCTACTTTTTGCCTTCACTTTAGCAGACACTACAGTAGATTATCCCACGATGAGTCCTCCTTCAGGTTTGATGATTTGATCCCTAAATGAGCCTGGAGAGGAAGGAATCAGAGCAGCTGATCAAAGCAGCAGCTACATTTACTCGCTTTACTAAGGCATGCCCCCCAGAAAAGAAGAGAACTTACTGGTGTCCTACTCTAAATATCTTTGTCAGCTAGAACTATGGATGATTAAACTAATGATATTTGCAAAGTTCTAACCTACAGAATGTTTTTAGCAAGAGAACCCTGGCTAAACATTACCTATAGATGATAGCCAGATCTACAGATTTATTAGGCAGGATAAGTTTTACAATGCTGTGAGGTATAAAGTGGAGATATTTCAAAATTTAAAGCCTTCCTGCTGTGTTCTCTGACCCACAGACTCTCTCAGGGACCTCGTCCATCATTTTGGGCAAGGAGTACATGGCTACTGTGGAAAGACAGGGAGTTGCTCTCAGTGTCCAGATCTCCTTCGGCTTCTGTGCCTCTTGGTTGTCTTTAATCTTGAAATTATTATAACACTATATCTAGTGATATTAAGCACTTTAATTTGTATGAGTTTTGACAACTCATTCTGAATGTTAGCTTAGAATTTACCTAATATAATATAGATTCTCTTACTCAGGCATCCATCCCATAAGATATTTAAGGAGAAAAGTTTTCTTTTCCTGATAATACCAGAACTTAAAAAAAATAATAATAATAAGATTTGAAAAAATATTTTAGTGTTGTTTTATCATTTTTGAACTGTTTGACTTGATATCAAGTTTTATATCAATTTTTACTTTATTGAGACATAATTGACAAGTAAAATTGTATAAAGTGTGAAATTGATATATATTGTGAGATGATTACCACTATCAAGTCAATTCTCAAATCCATCACCTCATATAGTTTCCTTTCTGTTTTGCAGGGTGAGAACACTTAACATCTATTTTTTAGCAAATTTCAATTATCCAGTACAGTATTATTAGCTATAGTCACCGTGCTGTGCTTTAGCTCCTCAGAACTTATGCATCTTGCAACTGAAAATTTGTACCTTTGAAAAACCTCTCCCTGTTTCGCCTACTCCCAGTCTCTGATAACCACCATTTTACCCTCTGTTTCTGTAAATTCAGCTTTTTAAAGCTTCCACATATAAGTGATATTATACAGTATTTGTATTGCTCTGTCTAGCATAATGCCCTCCAGTTTCATGCATGTTGTCACAAATGGCAGATTTCCTTTTTCTTATGGCTGAATAATATATCATTGTATATGTATCAATATTTTCTTTAATCATTCATACACAGGTGGATACTCAGGTTGTTTCCATATCTTAGCTATTGTTAAGAAGCTGCAATGGATATGGGAATGCAGATCTCTTTACAAGATACTGATTTTGCTTTCTTCAGATATATAACCAGAATTAGGACTGCGGAATAATATGACAGTTCTACTTTTTATTTTTAGGAGAACCTCCATACTATTCTTAATAATGGCTGTACCAACTTACATACTCACCAGTAGTGTACAAGGGTTCCCATTTCTGCACATCCTTACCAAAATTTATCTCTTGTCTTTTTAGTAATAGCCATTCTAACTGGTGAGGTGATACCACATTGTGGTTTACTTCCATTTCCCTTATGATTGGTGATGTTTAACACCTTTTTGTTTACCTGTTGACCACGTGTGTGTCATTTTTTGAAAAATGTCTATTCAGGTCCTTTGCCTATTTTTTTAATTGGGTTATTTGGGTTTTTTGTTGTTGTTGTTATCGAGTTGTATGAGTTCTTTAAATATTTTAGATGTTAACCCCTTATTGGCTATTTAGTTAGCAGATATTTTTTCCCATTCCATAGAATGCCTTTTCATTTTGTATGTTGTTTTCTTTACTATGCAGAAGTTTTTTAGTTTGATGTAATCTCAGTTGCTTAATTTTACTTTTGTTGCCTTTGCTTTTGGTGTCATATCCAAAAAGATCATTAAGAAGACCAGTGTTAAAGAGTTTTTCCCCTATGTTTTCTTCTTTGAGTTTTATGGTTTTAGGTCTTAAATTTGTCTTTAATTCAAGTTAATTTTTGTAAGTAGTGTAAGATAGGGATCCAGTTTCTCTCTTTTGTGTGTGGCTATTCAGTTTTCCCACCACCTTTTATTGACAACACTGTCTTTTCCCCATTGCCTGTTGTAGGCACCCTTGTGAAAGATTAGTTGACAGTATATGTGTGGGTTTATTTCTGAGCTCCCGATTCTGTTCCATTGGTATATGTGTATGGTTTTATGATAGTACCATGCTGTTTTGCTTACTATAGCTTTGTAATGTAATTTAAAATCAAGAAGTAAAATGCCTCCAGCTTTGTTCTTCTTTCTCAAGATTTCCTTGGATATTTGGGGGTTTTTTTGATACCAAATCATTTTTTGCATAGTTTTTTCTATTTCTTTGAAAAATGCCTTTGCAGTTTTGATAGGGATTGCATTGAATCTGTAGATCACTTTAGATAGTATGGACATTTTAACAATATTAATTCTTCCAATCCAAGAATACTTCCATTGTGTCTAATTTATTTCATCAATGTCTTACAGTATTCAGTGTGCAGATGTTTCACCTCTTCGGTTAAATTTATCCTTAAATTTTGATGCTATTGTAAATGGGATTGGTTTCTTCATTCTTCTTTAATATATTTCATTTTTAGTGAATAGAAATGGAACTGATTTATGTATATTGATTTTTTTATCCTGAAACTTTACTGAATTCATTTATTTATTAATTCTAAAAGTGTTTTGGTGGAGTCTTTGGGGGTTTCTATACATAAGATGATGTCACCTGCAAACAGAGATGACTTTAGATCTTTCTTTCTGATTTGGATAGTTATGTATGTATGTATGTATGTATGTATGTATGTATTTTGTCTATTCTGTCTAGGACTTCCAATGCTATGTTGACTAGAAGTGGCAAGAGTGGGCATCCTTGTCTTTTTCCTGACCTTAGAGGAAAAGCATTTAGCTTTTCACCATTGAATATGAAATTAGCTGTCGGTTTGTCATATATGGACTGTATTATCTTGAGGTGCATTCCCTCTATACCACTTTGTTAAGAATTTTTATCATGAAAAGATACTGAATTTTGTCAAAGGCTTTTTCTACATCTATTCATATGATTATATGATTTTTATCTATATTTTTTAATGTGCATCATATTTATTGATTTGCATACATTGGATCATTTTGCATCCCAAGATAAATCTCACCCATTCATGCTATATGATTCCTTTAATGTGCTGTTGAATTTGGCTTGTTAGTATTTTGTTAAGGGTTTTTGCATCTATGTTAATCAGGGATTGTAACTTGTAATTTGCTTTTCTTATAGTATTCTTGTCTGGCTTTGATATCCAGGTAATCCTCACCTCATAAAAGGAGTTTGGAAGTGTCCCTTCTCCTTCAGTTCTTTGGAAGAGTTTGAGAAGAATTGGCATTAATTCTTTAAATGTTTGGTAGAAATCACCAGTGAAGCCATCTTGTCCTGGATTTTTTTACATGGATATTTTTGGTTACTGACTTAATCTCTTTACCAGTTACAGGTCTATTCAGATTTTCTATTTCTTTATGATTTAGTCTAGGTAGGTTGTATGTTTCCAGGAATTTAACTGTTTCTTCAAGGTTATTTAATTTGTTGTCATATAATTTTTCATAGTAGTCTCTTATGATCCTTTAAATTTCTGCAATATCAGTTGTAATTTTTCCTCTTTTATTTATGATTTTATTTAAATTTTCTCTCTTAGTTCAGCTAAAAATTTGTCAACTTTATCTTTTCAAAAAATAGCTCTTAGTTTCATTGACCTTTTCTAGATCTATTTAATTTATTTCTGCTCTATTCTTTATTATTTTTTCCTCCTGAAACATTGGCTTTAATTTGTTCTTTTTCTAGTTCCTTAAGATGTAAAGTTTTGTTGTTTGTCTGAGATATTTTTTCTTAATTTATGTGTTTATTGCATTCATCCTAGGACAGGCATATGTAATATGTAATAAGCAAAAGACCTGTAAGTTTATAGGACAATAACATATTTAAGTAAATTTTCATCAGGTTGCCACTTATATTTTCCAATAATACCATTTTTACAGTCTGAAGATTCAAGAATGTCTATTTTCAGTTATACTAGGGTGCATTTGAAACTATTAGTTTAGACATGGCAGGTACTATGAAATATGTCTATTTTTAATGCATATGCTTATATTAATTGCTTTGTCTTCACAACAAAAATAGTTACTATAAATGTTTGAATACATTATGTTATTTAGTACCTCACTTTATAAGTATGGCAAATAATTTGAAAAATTCAATGTTTATCAGAAGGGTTTCTTTTATTTTCAGATCCCAATAGTATATAGTAAAGAGAATATACCAGCCCCACCTAAAATTTCCAGCCTCAAACTATTCTCCAAAATGATTTTTTTAAATGGAATGACTGCGTATTCAAAGTTGCAATGCTAAAATAATCATCAGTTGCAGTATCCATTATTCCAAAACTGTCATGGCATTGTTATTGTTAAATACTGATGATAAGGGTAATAATGATGTCTATTTTACTTAGAAGAAACACCTAAGAACTTGTTTTTAAAACGCTGAATATGATAACAGAGAGTCTTGATTATCTCTACCTCTGATTTCTAGTTTCTTTGCTAAGTGGCACATTCCAATGAATTTAAATAAGCTTCATCCGAGGCTCTTAAAAGAGGCAAAGCAAAAGCCAAGCATCACACAGTACAAATCCCAAAGAAGTAACCCCAAATTATATTTCACCTGTTAGTAAGTGTTTTCAACAATACATCAGAGTCAACTATGCAGGAAAGTCTTTCACTTAATTCCACCGAGAATTTTTGTTCGAGAGAGCCTGTCAGTAGCTGCAGTCACCCTGGGTGGGGAGTCTGGTAGTCCTAACCTTGTCTCCTTTCCTTCTTTTCTTCTGTTCTAATTCTGACTCCCTCCTTCTCTACCACTATGCTGTCCACCAGATAGCTCTAATGGTAGGTCTTATCCTCTTGCTTGTTTTACTTCATGTTTCCATATTAGATAATTTTATATTTATGTGATGGTTCATTTTATGTCTCAACTTCACTGGTTTAAAGTATGTCCAAGAAACTGATAACACATTATTTCTGGGTGTCTGTGAGGATGTCTCCAAAAGAGATTAGCATTTGAGTCTGTCAACTGGGTAAAGAAGAGGACCCTCATCATTGGGGATCAGCATTATCCAATCTGTTGAGGGCCTGAATAGAACAAAAAGGTAGAAAAAGGGCAAATAAACTCTCTAATTGAGACATCTATCTTCTTCTGCTCTCAGACATCAGCACTTCTCATTGTCAGGCATTCAGATTTATACCAGGACTTACACCATCTGTCCCCTAATTTTCAGGCCTTTGAACTCAGACTGAATTATACCAGTGGCTTTCCTGGTTCTCCAGCTTGCACACAGCAGATCGTGGGACTTCTTGGCCTTCATAACTGCATGAGTCAATTCCTATAACAAATATCTCTCTCTGTCTCTCTCTCTCATTCACCTTGTTGGTCTGCTTCTCTGGAAAATCCTGACTAATACAACTTAGAAGGGGCATTCAAAGGCTTTATCTCCCTGGAGATGCAGATCCAATCCACATAATAACTCATTTCTTGGTACCTGGGGCTATCATTTTGAAATACACTGAAAACTCTTCTTCCTACCTATTTATTGTGTATTAACATCAATTCTAATAAGTCCTTCCTTTTCTGGTACCCCACCAACTGTATCCATAACTTTGTTATACTGGAAGCAAGAGGTTGGAGTGAGGCAAGGAAGTGATCATGAGCTAAGGAATGAATGTGGCCTCTAGAAACTAAAAAGGGCAAGAAAACCCGTTGTCCCCTTAGACTCTCCAGAAGGGCCCAGCTCTGCAGACAACTAGACATTAGCCCTAAGAGACAGATTTTGGAATTCTGACCTCCAAACTATATGAAAATAAATTTTGTTATTTTTAAGCCAATAAGTTTGTGGTGATTTATTACAGCAGCAATAGGAAACTAAACATACATCTACTCAGAAGTAGAAAAAATATCTATACTTTAGAGACAGATGGATATTATTATTATTATTTAAATAACCAGCCATTCTTATACATTTATAAAAAATACATATTCATTTTCCATTAATAGATATTATCTAATGCTAGAAGCAAGATTGCCAATTTATTTCTATTTTTCAGATATTAATAGGTATTCATAATACCATCCATATTTTGTTTTTGGGAGCTGTGTCAGATAGCAATCATTTGTTGCTGATTCACCATTTTTAACAAGTTAACAGCAATTCAAAATTTCTGAAAAGTGTGAATTCCAGTACTGTTAAGAATTATAAAGAAACACCACATTTTGCAGATTCTCTTGCTGTTAGTATAAAGAAATGTGACTAATTTTACCAATAACATATCTATAACTTTCATCCAAGTTTATTGATGTGAAGAAATAGGAAGGATGTGGAGCATTTATTTTATAAGTGCTGACTGCAACAACAGAGTATTTAGTCTTATTTCTTATATTTTTCTATATCATATTTTCTAGTTCTTTTTTTTTAATTCTCAATTGAGTTATATTAATTAAATCATGGAAATTCCATTGTTTCTTCCTTTTCAAATTCAGTATGTTTCAAATATTGGATCCCAACACTATGTGTATCAGAATAACCTGAATTGTTTATTGAAAATGCTGATAGCCTAGCCTCCCCCAAGGACAATATAATTAGAATTTCTTGGAGTGAATCCTAGGACTATTTAATTCTAACAATGATACCAAAAGATTCTGAGATACTCCAAAATTTGAGAACCATTGGTGCATCAGTAATAAAATTTTGCTTCCTTCTCTTATGTTTCTGGATACTACTTATAATCATTTTGTAATGTGTTTACATGTGAATGTATTTCATTTATTTTAGTTAACATTAAAACAAATGCATTCATAGCCTCCTTCACATATGAGAAGAGACTTTAGGGTATATTTACTGTTTACTTCCCAACACTCCCTTACCAATTCTTGTTTAATTTATTTATAATATTAGTTTTAGATTTTAAAAAATATTGCCACACCTCTATTGAATTTTTTTTATTGTTGAAGTACTAGTTTTTTTAGAAATAATTTCTGGAAATTCCCTGGTGGTCAAGTGGTTAGGACTCGGTGCTTTCACTGCAGGGCCCTGGGCTTAATCCCTGGTTCCCTGGTCTGGGAACTAAGATTCTGCAAGCTGCGTGGTGCAGCCAAAAAAAACAAAAAAAAAAAACGAAAAAGAATTTCCAATGTATTTTCTGATTTTTCTTATACATTATCAGTCTTCTAGTTTTAATATCCTTAAAACCCATGTTATATTTTAAAGCAGTTATTTAAGCTGTTATTTAGATTTTACTATGAGTATAATTGGAGTCAAAGAAGTATATTCTGTGTTCGGAAAGACAAACGTTTTTGTCTGTAGAAAAATACACAAAAATACTAATTGATAAATGTTTTGTATGCCAATTTTTATCAGGTGTCAGACAGTTTGGGAGGGCTACTCTTCCCATATGTAGTTTTATTAGGTTACTGGGTCTTGAAACAAATTGCCAAATTTCTTTTCAAAATGATTATAACATTTTGTAGTACTTCCAACAAATATTAAGATTAGAATGGGGCTTCCCTGGTGGCGCAGTGGTTGAGAGTCCGCCTGCTGATGCCGGGGATCACGGGTTCGTGCCCCGGTCCGGGAAGATCCCACATGCCGCGGAGTGGCTGGGCCCGTGAGCCATGGCCGCTGAGCCTGCGCGTCCGGAGCCTGTGCTCTGCAACGGGAGAAGCCACAGCAGTGAGAGGCCCGCGTACCGCAAAAAAAAAAAAAAAAAAAAGATTAGAATGGCAATCATTAATTATTCTCCGTTTTGCATATCTCCCTTGTAATTTTGCGAATTGTGCTGGCAGGTTGAGTGAAATACTTTTTTTCTGTTAGTTCTACCTGGACATTTATTAAAAATGGCATTTTTCTAATATTAAAGAGTATTTTTAAGTCATAAAGGCAGAAATACCTTTTTAATTGTCAAATCACAGAGACAGCTGCTCTGCTCCAATTCAGTGAGAATAAAGCTAAATAAAAATAAAAGTAAAAACATTTTCCCCTCAGAAACGTGCCTTCTGGTGTTGCAAATTTTGGATAATGTTAGTACCATAGTCACTTCTCAGGTTTAAAACACCAAGAATCATAGAAAACTCTTTTACCTTCTTGACCCAATACATTCTATCATTTATTGAATTTTACTTATCCTGTATTTTCAATGTCTTGGGTCTTTTTTCAATGTCCTTCTTGTGCTTCTACCATTTGGATTATCATTAATCTTTGCCTTTCACTATTCCAATAGGATTCTCTTATCTCCAACTCCTCCTAGCTCCAATACACCCCGTCACTACTGACGGTGATAATTGTGTAGAGCAAAAATGTGATCCGTTTCCTTCCCCCCTAAAGGCATGCAATGCCATACAGTAGTATATAGAATAAAAATACTAATTTAAAACATAGCTTCCACATTTGACTGAAGTTCCCATTTTTAGACTGATTGCAAATTGCATTTCTCCACTATTTCTCTATACCTTTTGTCCAAGGTTTGTGAAATTCTTGTCCTTTGGCAAACCTATCCATCCTTCATGAGTCTTTGTTTATTGCAAAGTTTCTCTAATTGTTGGGCTTGATCTACTGGTCATGAATTTAATTCAGTGAGATAAAACTTACACTTCTAAATAAAATAGAAGTCAAGTTCTTTCAACAGTTTACATATTCTGTAAATATTTTCAACTGAATCATCTGCTTCTTGAATTATATATTTCGGCTTACAATATGCAATTACACCTGCAGATCATATTAGACTTAGGCAAGAGTTCAATGTTTCTTTTATATGTATTGATTATATAGTTCAGAAATCAAATACAAGATGTTAAATAATTTATTTTAAAAGGAGTATTGCTGATTTCTCTAAATGAAAATTTTACAGATTCTGTAAATAGAAAATACCTAGATTAAAAAGTAGATTAATATTTATACTTAATAAATTTAGTTGGAAAAATATTCTAATATTTGATCTCAAAGCAAAAGCCAATGTACGTATGGTGGATTACAAATTTAAAAATGGCTAGTTTTTTTTACTTTGTGAAGTCACAATTCAGTTGCACAGAGAAAGCCTTCAGTCATAAGTTTCATGGTATTTCTAGATTTAACAGAAAGCAGCAGATGGCAACATAAGAAATACAATGAAGTAGTAAATGTTTATTAATCATCCAAATAAATGAACAAACGTAAAGTATGATTTTTGGAGGCGTGATTTTATACTAAAATAGTGAATAAAATTAAGTAAATAATGTGAATTAAAGTTGATTATAAAACATACTTGTAACAAGATGCTTAATAATTTTGAAGATACAGATAATTTACTTTTTGTCTTAACAATGTCCATACAAGTAAGCAGGCTAACTATGTGATACAATAACTATGTATTCCATTACAAAGGCATACATATATAATAAAATAAAAATGAACAAAAATGAGCACAAAATCGTAACTACGTGTTAAACTGCAATTTTTGGAAATTAAAAGATTTTCTGGACTTGGTTGAGACCAGAGTTAAAGTCAAAGCAAATTACAAGTTATGAAAATGTTAAGGAAATAACAAATATCAACAAAATAAAGTAAAAATTTTTAAAGCTGTTAGTATCAAACAAAAGTCCAGAGTAGGAAAATTCAAGGAAGATTTAACATCAAAGTAAAGTTGCATTTATGTTGAAATCACCCTCAAGATCAGGATATGTTCATCTTGCCTGTAATCAACCATGAAAAATGTAAGAACTAATTATAAAAAGTAGTTTTGGCTAAAGAAAAGTTTTATGCATGGTAAATTATAACATAAAAATATGCAGTTCATAAATTCTGCCAACCCTACTTATTAAAAAATATTCTCATTGGGATTTTTCTTTGCAGAAGTTAGCTTGCTCTGTTTGCCTTAATTTGATATGATGTAATTTGCTAAGACCTTACACTTTGATTTGACTAGATTTACTAAGACCTCTTCACTGCATTTTATCCCAGGCAAGTGGAAATGGATGTATGTTAAGGGGAACTACTTGATTAGCATGGAATTAGGGTATTGAGAAGTACTGGTGCTTAAGCTAGAATTGCATTTTATTTCTAGATGAGATTTTATTTGCCACATGTTGAAGGAAGTGTTTCCACATATTTTAATCCAGAGGATGGCATAATAAATTTATAATTTAGAAAGATTACTCTGAGATTTATACAGAGAATAGGTTGATAAGGTATTTTAATATATTCAGAGGCATGAGTTAGGACGTTCTTATAATATATAATAGAAAATAAGGTCCATAAGAAAGAGTTGTGAAAATAGAGAAGAAATTTTTTAAAAGTACATATAGTTGGGGCTTCCCTGGTGGCGCAGTGGTTGAGAGTCCACCTACCAATGCAGGGGACGCGGGTTCATGCCCCGGTCCGGGAAGATCCCACATGCCGCGGAGCGGCTGGGCCCGTGACCCATGGCCGCTGAGCCTGCGCGTCCGGAGCCTGTGCTCCGCAACGGGAGAGGCCGCAACAGTGATAGGCCCGCGTACCGCAAAAAAAACAAAACAAAATATATAGTTGGATTTGTTACATAACATTAAGCAGGGAAATTAGCAATGTTGACATTTTGCTAAACAAGTCTCAATACTGCCCATTAATATACACTAGACTCTGAAAAATAGAAGTCTCTTTACTAATATCTTAATTTCTCTATGCCTCAATCTCAGCTTTCAACTTTTGGGAACTTTCATTTGATACATTCTCAAGTGTATGATTTATTTCATCCTTCAAAGTCACCATCTAAACAGGAGGATGATCTAAGAAATAAGAGTAAGATACAAAGAAGAAAGCATCTCCCTAGGTTTATATATATTGTTTAACTCAGTAAACCTAAAATTAATATTTCAACATGTAGTCAATTTTTGAAAAAAGTTGTAAAATGGGGCATTTTACATTCCTCTTCTTTTTATCCTAAGGCTAGGAAAGCCGGTGAATATTTTATACTTACAGTACATTTCAATTTGGATTGGCCACATTTCAAGTGCTCAAGAGCCAGTGTGGCTAGTGGTTTCAGTGTTCCGTAGGGAAACTTGATGATCTCTAAGTTTTCTTCTACCTCTAAAAATTCCTAATACCATGGATGTAAATATTTAATAGGTAAAAATAACAAGTAATTAGACCTAAACTATTTCTCCCTGGTTATCTGAGCCAGGGATTTTAATATTCCTTGTATCTGAAAACTTTCATAGCAATGATGGCCTGTTACTGAGCACTAACAGGCTTTTCATTTCAGCTGTCAACAGAGTAAAGCTGCAAAAAATTACGGCTTGTCATTGCTAGGCCTCAGTGTACTCCTCAGAATTGCTGGGGTTGGGCCTCTTTCCTATTAGAAAAAGCTGAGCTAGCAATCCTGAACAATCTCAAAAGAGTCTTTTAGCCCCAGTTATATATTTAGACTACTGTATTTGGGCCTTCATTCTCTTTCCCACTCGTTCATATCTTGAACTAGACCTTTTGCCCCTCTTGAGCCTATTCCTACTCCATGTCCTGTTCAGCTCATTTCTGATTAGTGGCTCTATCCTTGGACTCATTATGTTTTCAGAGAAGTTGATTTCATCCTCCTGTTGTTAAGCTGAAAAGAACTACTCCATCAGTACACTGTGGTTATTAGATGGATCTTCCCAGTAGTCTACACTTATAATATGTAAGTCTGTTGGGGGCAGCAACTCCATCATTTCACCTAAAGAAAATACCATCTGCATCATGACTCTGAAAACAGAGATTAGCAATCAGATTTAAGCATTTTTTACTGACTTTGTTTTGCACACTACTACTGACTGCACTCACTGCATTCTTACTGAATCAAAAAAAAAAAAAGAAAGAAAAGAGAGCTTATAGACATGTTATACGCACCAAAAGGTTTTGTATCAAGTTTTTGTCTCTATAGTAAAAAATTACCGTGCACTTAGTGACTTAAAGTAACATTAAGTCTATTATGTTACATTTCCATAGGTCAGAATTCCAAAACAGGCCTCCATGGCTAAAATCAATCTGCTGGTAAGACTCTGGTCCTTTCTACAGGCTCTGGGTGACAATCACTTTCCTTGCAATTTCTAGATATATAGTCTAATCTGAGTTTGTTTTTGTTTTTGTTTTATCTGTGGTATATGTTGCTAGTTAAGCGTAGAAGTTCATGTTTTTTTATATATGGTTATCCATTTTTTCCAGCATCATTTTTTTACTATCCTCTTTCCACTGAATTGCTTTGGCTTCATTGTCAAATTTAATTAAACATATATGTGTGAATCTGTTTGTGGACTTTCTTTTCTGTATCATTGATCAATTTTCTTCTCTTTACACCAAGGCTTTCATGTTTTGATAATGAAGCTTTTTGTAGTCAACATTGAAATCTGGTAGTGTATGTTCTCCAAGTTGTTTTATTTTTCAGAGATGTTTTATACATTCCAGGTCCTTTGAATCCATATGTATTTTAGAACCAACTTGTCAACTTCCACAAAAAAAAAAAGCTTGATAGGATTTTGATTGGTATTTCATTGAACCTGTAGATCAACTTGGATAAAATTGACATGATATTGAATATTCCTATCTATGAACGATGTATATTGCTCCATTTATTTAACTCTAATCTATCTCAGCACATGCCTTTGAACATAGTTAAAATAGCTATTTTAAAATAATTGTCTGCTAATTCCAACATCTGGATCATTTTTAGATTAGCCTGTGCTGATAGCCTTTCCTCTTAAATCTTGGTCACATTTTCCTATTTCTTCCTACACTTAGTAATGCTGAAATGTATCCTAGATATTATGAGTGATACATAGTATAAGCTGTAAATTCTATTATGTTTCTCTGAAAAATGTTGATTTCTCTTTTTAAGAAAACTGGTGAAATTGGCTAGACTCTAACTCTAAATTTTGTCTTCCCTGTCATAGGTTGTAGCAGAATTTCTCTGTTTCTTAGCTAAGCTTCTTGAAGTCTTCCCCACACACATAATTTAGGAGTCAGTTTGCGATTTGGGCAGAGATATTTTAGAAAATTTGAGGCTAAGACCTATGGCTTTCTCTTTCTGTGATTTATTTTTCTTCCTTTTCAGTTGCTGTTTTACCTCAATCTCTGTCCTCTTGTTATTCAAGCCAGTGAGACTCAGCTTACTCTCTGGAAAAAAACTTTGAGTTTAATGGCCAATACTCACCAATGTTGTTTCCTTAACCCAAGTGTAGGCTGCCATCCACTGTCTGCTTACTTTTGAAGATTTTCCAGTGCTTTCAAGTAGCTATTTGTATTTTGTCCAGAGATTATAGTTGTTGACTGAAAAAGTTGGTACAAGAGAAGTTATTTCTACACTAGTAGACTCTGAGCACTTTACCTTGAAACTGATAATTAAGTGAATTGCACTGGTAAAATTTGCAATATCAAAGCATCTTTGAATAGCTAAGCAAATACTTCTTAGTCAAGACATACTGCTATTTAAATGACTATGAACTATGTTTTGCAGTGTTACTTGCATGAATTTTCTAAAGTGATACTGGTCTCTAGCATTGTTTTGTTGTTCTCTGCTTTATTGGTCCTAGTTTCAGTGTTATGTTCAATTCATTATCTGTAATTTTCCAACCTTTTTTATGTGCTTTGGAGCTCCATTAATAAGATCTAAGTATTTATTCCTTGAAGATTGGTTAAGGTCAACCTCTATAACCATCTAAGCTCAACGCCTATTTGTGTAGGTATTTAATAATTTCTTTTATTATTTTTTGACTGTTTATTTTTCAAGCTCTCTACTTCTTTTTTAGTTAATTTTTGCCAGTTAAATTTATCTAGAAAATTTTCTTTCTAATTAGACTTTAAAATTAATTTGTATAAAGCTGTACAGATCACTTCTATAAATTTTAAATGCTTTCACGTCTGTAGTTACATAATTCTTTCTAGATATTGTTAATTTCTTCCTTTGATCCGTTTATAAAAATAGTTCCTAAAGTTTTATTTGACTTTTTAAAGAAATATTGTTTTTAATATTTAACTATAATAATATTACACTTTCCAGTTACTTTCCACTATTTATTATTTCTGTGTCTCTACTTCCTTTTAGTTTACTTAGCTATTTTTCCACTCACTTTATATGAAAACATATTCATTTTCTCTATATTTCTTGTTTTTATTTTAATGCCTTTCAAGCTATAATTTTTCTTCTGACTGTTACCTTTTTCACATCCTATAGGTTTTATATATAAAGAATTGTTTGCTACAAGATAACATATAATTTTTATTTTGACAGCTTTTATTTATTAAGAAATATTTGTAATTATGATTTATTAACTTGAGTAGTAAATATTTTCATTTTTCTTGTCATTATTGATATTTTCTTTTTATATAGTATATTATTAGTTTTTGTGTTTGTGCTATGTACCGTTCTCCATCAGGCTTTTCGTCTTTCATCATTGAGTAAGATGTTTGCTATAATGTTGGTTTTTGTTTTTTGGGTTTTTTTAAATAAATTCCCTTTATCATGCTGTGAAAGATCCGTTCTATTCCTACTTTTATGAGTGCTTTTTTTTTTTTTTTTCTGCTTTGCAACTTTACTCAGTCTGCTTCTTTTCCTCCCACCTCCTGTAATTTTGGTGACTCATAATATCTAATAATATAGGAAGGACATTATTTACAGACAAGGATGCCAATATCCCAGATGTCTTGCTCAGGGTTACAAAGCTGTTTGGTAGCAGAGCTGATAGATCTGAGTGTGAAGAATGTATTCATTATTGTATCCCCTCCCCAGAGATGCACACACACCCCCATTCTCCTTGCTTAGTCACAGAAACAGACTTCGTGATGCTTGTATTAGAGAATCATCTTGGTTATTGTATGCTTATACAAATGATCCAGTAATCTGTAGATATGAGTGTTTTTTCTTAATTACAAAGAGGGTGTTGGATTTGGAAAAGTGACTTTTCTACATTAATTGAGATGATCATTTTTTTTTAATTTCATTCTGTTAATGTCATGTGTTACAGTGATTATTTTATGTTGAAGCAACCTTGTATTTCTGGCATATGTCTCACTTGGTTATGGTATATAATTCTTTTAAAATACTGTTAGATTTGGTTTGCTAGTTATGTTGAGGGACTTTTAATCAATACTCATAAGGGATATTGGTCTGTAGTTTTCTATTCTTGTGATGTTTATACCTGGCTTTGCTATCAGGGTAATGTTGGCTTCACAGAATAAGTTATGAAGTGTTCCGTCCTCTTTTACTGATTTTTTAGAGGCATTTGACATAAAATAGTTTAAATTATTCTATAAATATTTGACAGAATTTATTAGTAAAGCCTTCTAGTCCTGGACTTTACTGGAAGGTTTTTGATTACTGATTTGGTCTCTTATTTGGTCTGTTGAGGTTTTCTTCATTTTGAGTCAATTTAGGCATTTTATGTGTTTCTAGGAATTTATCCATTTTATCTAGAACAATTTGTTGACATATAATTGTTCTTTGTATTATCTTACAGTCCTTTTTATTTCTGTAAGTTTAATAGTAATATCCCTGTTCTCATTTCCCATTTTAATTATTTCTGTCTTCTCTCTTTACTTCTTTATATGAGTCAAGCTAAACATTAGTCAACTTTCTTGATCTTTTCAAAAACTAATTTTGGTTTTATTGGTTCTTTCTATTGTTTTCCTATTCTCTATTATTTTTGTTTCTGTTCTAATCTTTATTATTTCCTTCTTCTGCTAGCTTTGGATTTACTTTGCTCTTTTTTTTTTTTTTTTTTTTCTCTAGTTCTTCAAGGTGTAAAGTTAGGCTGTTGGTTAGAGATCTTTCTTCTTTTGTTATTTTAAGAATTTAAATCTATAGATTTCCCAATGAGCATCGCTTTTGCCTCCCCCCACACATTTTGGAATGTGCTGTTTTGGTTTTTGTTTATCTCTGTATATTTTCTGATTTCTATTGTGATTTCTACTTTGACCCATTGTTTAACTGTGTGTACATAAAAGAATGAAGAACACAGGAAATAATAAGTTTGGAGATAAATATATGTTGTTTTTCTTGTTTCTGAATTTTTTAAAAATATAAATTATTGTTTACAACAACAATAATAAATCATTAGTGGATTACCCCAAATTTGCACCCTAGAGGCCCAGAAGTAAAGAAGTGCCCATTTATTTCAGTCTCTACTTTCTCATACAGATATCTGGCTATCAGTAAAAAAAAAAAGACAAGACTTCTAAAAGATAGGATAAAACAGCAATCTTCTGAGACACAGTATCTTCAGAAATAGACTCTCTGATCTGACACAAATATTGAAACTATCTGACAATCTGACAAACAATTCAAAAGATGATAGATTTAAACTGGTTATCAATAATAAGATTGAAATAGGAATGGTTTAAACATCTTAGTTAAAAGAAATATGTTCTGCCTTTTAAAGTAAGACCCAACTACATACTGTATATAATAAATCAATTATAAATATAAAAACATGTATAGCTTAGAGGTAAAAGGATTGAAAGATATACCATAAATACACACAAACAAACCCAAATTAAAGGACACTCTACAAAATAATTAAACAGTACTCTTCAAAAGTATTGAAGAGAACAGCTATGAAACATTATGGCATGTTCTGGATTGGCTAACACTAAGTGGACATGAAATCTAAATGAAATGTGTGATCTGGGTTTGATTCTGGGACAGGAAAAAGCTAACAATTAAAAAACTGCTAAAATTCAAATAAAGTTGTAGTTTAGTTACTAAGACTGGAGAGACATTATTTAGCTTTGGCAATTTTACTCTGGTTATATAAGTTATTTGAACTAGGGGAAGCTGGGGCAAGTGTACTGAAGGGAAAAGTATTTTCTTTTTCATCAATGAAAACTTAATCCTGGCTTAGATTTATGTAGCCTTTGTAATATGGTAGGAATATTGATAGTATGATAATCAAGAGATAAAATAACTCTTGATTATTTGAGTCTTTGCCTAATGAAAACCCCAGTAGTGTTTCTCTTCAAGATTGCTATACTTTTTTCATTATCATGAAACAAGTTCCTTCCAATTTTTGTTTACTCACTAGCAGCATACTGCAATCTTGAGTAAACAAAGCATATATGCTGTGATCATTGCTCCAATTTTAGTGCCCCTACTGACTTAGGAATTCTTTATTTCTATATGGAATGAGAAAGTGTTAACTCTGTGACTCTATGCATGTATACTGTCATGTCAAATTATGGATAAAATGGGATTATTAGATTTTGAAAAAGTAAGACTGAGTAGTTTTCAGACTTATCTGTACATCACATTACCTCGGGAGAATTTTTAAATGTGTGTTCCATGACCCCATACCCAGAGATTATTCTTCATTAAAACTGAATTGGTGCAAGAGTTTATGTATATTTAATGGTAATTTTTATAAAGACCCATCACTGACTGAGTACTAGTGTCATAAACCAAACTTCAAAAAGTAACCCTTTAATTCTTAATAATATAGCATGGCATAACAGAAAGCAGAGAGCTTTGAAATCAGGAAACCATAAAACATATTTCTTCCATTAGTGCCTTGAGAATTTTCTAGACTTCCTAAAACTCATTTTTCTTATCTCAAAATAATCAGGATAGTAATATATACCATTTAGTGTTATGATTTTTAGAGCAGTGCAATTATGCCATGTTCCTGACACACAGAAAATGCTCCATAAATGGCAAAATCCCAGTATTTCATTCAAACACAGCCACTAATGTTATTATAACAACTTTCACCACCCTGTTATGTGCCATCACCTCAAAAACAAGGTTAATACAGAATAATCCTACACATATGAGATACTTCAAAAGTTTTTAGTGGATGATCATTTAAGAAGGTGATTTTTCACTAACAGAAAAATGTAGTAGAGAAGAAAGAGAATAAGAAAGAGAAGGCCTAGGTTCTATAATTTTTCTCCCTGTGGGAAGGTACTGGTATTTTATAAAGGCGAGGAGTATGCATTTTTAAAAATAGATATTATCATGTAATTTATGTTATAAATGGAAAGCATTACCTTATATTTCAAGCAATAAGAATTAAGCCATGCTGTACAAAATCTTCTAGACTGTAGGGATGCTGAAAAGATACTATCTTCTCAAAGAGAAACAAATTGGGATATTGCAGTGGAAGAGATACATCAGAATATTTAAAACAAGGATAAGATTTTCTATTTATCAAAAGAAATTATGACCTTAAAAGTATGAGAATCAATGATGAATTTATATTGTATGGTTTGGGGACTCTCACTAATTGTATGCTTCTGAGAGAAAGTTTTGATTTTCTTTGAGCCTCAGTTATATCCTTACTAAAATTTGTGGATTAGAGATGTACTTCATGATATTGGCCAGCCATTAATGATAATTATTATATATTAAAATATATACAATTTGAAATGTAAATATTTTATATATTCATAAGTAAACATATACAAAATAAATATATTTAAACATGGAATACATGTAGAATATATATGTATACATGGAATATTATACATATATAGTACAAAGAATCTTCTTGATAGATGTATTTGCTTTAGCAGTTAATGAAATGCACCAAACTGAGATATTTTTGAAGATACGAGTTTTCTTCTTCCTTTCTTTACCTCTGTAACTGTAGTCGGATGAATAGATAGATGAAGACATTAGTTATCAACATTATAACAAGATAATTACTTATACTTGTATATTAACATATTACCTTTTCATGTACTGCCTCAATTATTTGATTATTTAATTGAATTCTGTGTTTTATTGTACCATTGGTAAAACTACAGTATTTGCCCCCATCCCCAAAGGCATATGTAAAGAATACCAAAAAATTCCAAGAATAACCACAAAGAGATATTCATATATGCACAGAAATGATCTTTGTCTAAAGAGTTTTTAATCGAGAAGAAATGGGAATCCTTTAAAACTTGATTGCATTATAAGCACAAAAGGAATAAACCTTTCTTTTCCTGAATACTACTACTACTATTTTCTTTAAACCTGGTGACAAATTTCCAAGAGGTAATACACGATTTTTTTTTAATGATGGAAATACTAATTAATACATGCTTTCCGTAGAGGGAGAGTAGAAAGCTTGAAATTTCTAAGGATCAGAAAAAAAGGGATAGGCTCTTCTATTAGTATATATATGTATATATAAACTTTTAATAATATTAAAACTTTAAATTTATCAAAGGAAGTTTTTGTTGTGCATTTTTCTATGTAGTCTTTCTTTCAGTGTCATGTCAAATGCATTTTTTTAATGAGACTTACAGTGATCTATTTTCAGAATTGCTCTATTCTAGATATTTCCTGGATGTGAAGCATTTATGTGATCAGAAAACACCTTGTTTCATAGAATAGAAATATGAAACCAATGCATTCTTTTCCTTGTACTGTTGAAATAGTAAAGGTTAGTGATGGTTTGAAGACTCAGAGAGGTGCAATAGATCATGGGAACTGTGCACAGGGAGCTAATCCTCTTAAAATAGCAAAACTAGATATTAAACCTTTAAAATTTCACTTTCTTCTACCAAATCTGTAGGCAAAAATAAAACAAAAAGCAGTATGAATGCATTCTACTCTCTACAATTAAAGAAATTTCACATTTTATTTGTGTTGTTTAATCCTTATTTGTTTCTATAAAACAATAATTTTAACCTTATATAAGGCAACGCTCTTATAAATATCAAGACTAATCTTGAGCTTGGGTTTTGAAAACTATTTTCTGTTTCAAATCAACTGCTTTCTTTTGTGTAAAATAATTTTCTTTCTAGAAAGCTGTGAACAATTTTCCTGTTTTCATAAGTAAAATGAAATAATAAAGAGAAAAAGAACTGATTTTACTTATATGACAGTCCTATTTTTTCTAAAAACAATTAAGCTATTTTATATCTGATGTCAACTGTTTAGATTAAACGCATATCTAATGTTCACATATTTCATGATCCCAGTGTCCACTTAATGTTTGCTGATACGCACTTACTGCCAACTAAAAATAGTTACTTCATTATATGCATCTATACAACACTTAAAAGAGACAGCCATGGTCTCAAATTGCTGAATTCCAAGGTCTAACCTATGACCACGATGAAATATACCACATTTAGAAGTGCACTGGCATAATAGATAAAAGTGGCTTAGATATATTAGAAGATTGCTCAGTAGTGCCACATGGTGAGCCACTGCTTTATTATAACCTGTCTTACAGGAGTGGTTTTGGGTTTTAAAATAATCATGGTTCTAGGAAACATTTATTGGGGAGTTAGTATGTTTCAAGTACTGTGCTCAGTACTTTATTTGTATTATCACACTTAAGCTCCAAACAACTCTATAATATAGGAAATATTACCTCTGTTTTACAAAAGAAAGTAATTATTCTGTCTTCAGTGTAATAACTAATAACTGAGTTGATTCCAAACCAGATCATTGGATTCTAAGGCACATGGGCTTAATAAGTCTGTATAGTGAAGATAGCCTTGGAAGAATGGTCACTGGGGAGATAATTGCTTATGATGACCGCGCTCTAAAATGGTTTTAAACATTCCACTATTGAGAAGCTCTTTGTATATGCCACAAGAGATATAACACTATAAACTTCACTTTGCTTTTTAAATGATTGCCCGGCAAGTGGAAAGTCTTTTTTAAGAAGTCATGAGGAGGAAATGAACTAGCTCAAAATCCCTCATCAGCTTCACACAGAAGGCAAACTATTTTTTGTACAAATGTATTTTGCTGTAAACAGTTCCATTATTAGCTGCTATCCCTTCCCAGCAGGTAAAAGGTGACATGACAATAAATGTCTATTCCCCATGTAACTTCTGATGAAACAATAAATAACACTGTTCAAAAGGCAAAAGGCCAATTATTTTCTACTTCTTAACTATATGAGTAGCAACTGGACAGAAATAGGTGACATGATGTCTATTATGTCTAAGGATATAATAATCATTTAAATCTTGATTGGAAAGGTTCTATTCTAGAATTTCAGACCTAGGCAGAACTACAGAAATTAAATTCCCATCTTGCTTAACTTGTAGGTGAAGAAATTCAGGCTCAGAAAAGTTGTGTCTTTTTAGAGTCACACAGCTAATTATTGACAATTCTGGGAATAAAACACAGGTGTCTTGAGTGCTTTTCTGAGGTTGACTTGAGGTACTAGTTTTTAAAATCGAATTATTATTTGTTTCTTCTCTTAATCTCAGCCAAAGTTACATTCCTTGCTGCTGCCACCAAAATCTTTAATCATCCTGGATTCCATTCTTTTTCACTTCATACACCACTTATGTGTGCCTAAATGAAAGTATTTTAAGTATTCATCTAGATTTTGTTGTCTGTTTTTCAAAACTTAAATGTAAGATTTTTAAAGGCAGAAGCTTTATCTATATTATTTAACCACTATTTCCAGTAAGGTGACCAAGCACCCTAGTTTCCCTGGGACTGAGTTTTCCTGGATGTGGGTGTTTTAGGGCTAAAACTGGGGATATCCTGGAAAAATGGGGATGGGTTGGTCATCCTATCAGGGCCTCTGCATATAGTTTTATGTCATGCATCTCACTCTTCCAAGGAGTATCGTTAACATCAGAAATACCAGAGATTTAATTATTGCCATTGTATTCTGGAAGATGACAGCAATGTGGCTTAATTTGCAGAGTTGCTGTTTGAACTGGGATGGGGCTGGTTCTATCCTCATTCAAAGGAGAGTGTATGTTGTACTGTAGGCACTCAGCAATTGTTGCCTGACACACCACTAAAATCATAGCCAAAAGGGAATAATATTTAGTTGTGGTTTACCTATGCAGTTTCTCAGTCTCAAATTTTGGGCAAAATAATTTCTTGTTAGGTAGGGAGCTGTCATATGCATCGTAAGGTCACACATACATACACAGAAATATATATATGTATATATATATATAACCTACATACTATGCATATATACTTATATTTTATGTATGTATAATAAAGCTAGGAATTCATGGCCATATGGGTGCCATATATGCATACACATTGTCTTAAGTGCTGTTATTTCATTTTATTGTTTGACTCAGGATTATCAAATAAAGCCAGTTGAGAAAAGTATATAGCAAAATACAATCAACAAAACTTTTCTTGGTTTCAGGAAACAGACAGCAAATCTCTTCACTATAAGAATAGAATCCTTTAAAAATGGCTTTTAGGTTAATCTCAACAAAGTGACCATCACTATAATGAGTGAGGCTTGGCAGAACTATCTTTAACTCCATTCTCTACTGTGACAAACAACAAACCCTATACTTAGTACCTGCTTGCACTGTTGAGATGAAATTTGTCATGTCATTTCCTATATAGCCCCTAATTGTATTTGTGGTATGGGATGGCTCTACAGAGTCTTCATAGAATTGCAGCTATCAGCTATTCATTGCTATCATAAACCACAAAATTACTATTTTTTTGTGCAATCATCCACTTCCAATAGTTCTTCCCAGACCCTTCAATGACTAGTTTAGGCATTTGGTAATTTTCTTTGGACTTCAACATTCACTTTGTTCACAACCAGACTTGTTTATTTCATTGTTATGAGGAATATCTTTACAAAAGCCTCTTTAATGTGTTTTTACAGAGACTATTTTGTGGCTTTGTTAGCTCTTCCTCTTAATCTCTTGATCAAAATTACCCCATCAAACTTATGATGGAATATTTTGCTTCAGTTTCTCCTGGCTTACATTTTACCTCCTGGTCTATACACTCACACGATTTAGTTACTACGATATTCTTAACCCGCCTCAGCTTCAAACATCTAAAATGTCTTTGCCTCATCTTTCAAAAATTCCTCAAAATGCATTTGGGGAAGGTACAATGTTTTATGCTTTATGACTATTCTATTCATAACTTAGAATTTGTCATAAGCCTCCATTTTTAAGAGGGAAATATTTTCTCTGAGGACCAATAGGATTTTCCTGCACAAATGAAAAAATGATGAAGTTAATTTTTATTTTTGCTCTCTTGTTTGCTATTTGCTTCAGATTTCTCACCCTTACTAAATAGGTCATTTATATATCATATTAACACACCCTTCTTGTAGTCAAACAACCCCCAAGAAGCAAAAGTAAACCCTCCATAGAGAAAGGTAAGAAAAAATGTAATATTATCTCTACAATTTGTTATATATAAAATGTCAAGCATTTACTCACAAATTATCAATCATTAAAAAAGAAAAAAAAGCAAGAGAAAGTAAACAGACAACAGAAACAGACCTTCAGAAAAATTAGTCTTGGAGTTAAACAAAAATTTAAAATAAATGTGACCAATATTTTCAAGAAAATAAAGAGATAAAATGTAGAAGTCTAGAAGATAAATAAATAAAATAGAATCAAGTACAAATTCTAGCATTAAAATGTAAGTTCATAGATATTAGGAATGCAAGAAATTAAGAATGTAGGCTTAGAGGGTTCAGGAAATCTGAGGATTCAAGGTTCTCAGATGAGCTTATTGGTATATCTCCAACCCAAGTCTAACAGTCCCACTTCTTCCCTATGAGGACCCTAAGTTTCAGGTAATAGAATTATTAAGGCTTAGAATTCAGCCATCATTGAATTGCTCCCAATTGTAAAATTAAATTCCTTGCCTGACATTCAACTATTTGTGACCAGGGGCTGTATATGACGAGGGACTCTTTAAATGCTGCATGTGAGGCTTTTTGAATTTTCCTGCTTTGCTTTAAAGTGTTGATTCATAGACCTAAGCTTGTAGTTTTCTCTCTTCAATGACTCAGCCATTCCAGTTCCACTGTCCTTATAATTAGCATTTTTTCTATACCTCTCAGTTGCCCAAGACATGCACCAGATAGTGAATTTCATTCCATTTGCATCTCATCCCAGCTCACCACAGGTAAAAGTATGAGCAATCACACTGCCTAAGCATGCCTAAGACCATCAGTACTCCATCTACTGCTAGTGATAATGCCTTCATCTAGTAAACTATACAACTCCAGAATTGCATCTGCAAAATTTGCTTCTTAGAACAACTTCTCTCAAGTCCTTAGAGGAAGAGTCTGAGGAAGAGATTCTTTTTCAATTGTTTATTTGGGATATTCTCCCCAGGAAGAAGAATGAAAAAGGTGAGATTGAACAGGGCCCAAAAGCAAAGATAGAATGTAATCTCTGATGGAAACTAGCCTTAACCTGATCTCACTATGATGATATGAAACATAGATTGCACATGAAATTGGCCTCCCTTGAGCCAAGAGGTACAGCTGTTGGTACCAATGTGTCAGTTAATCATTGTCTGATGCTCAAAGGTGGGGATGGGGAGGTGGACAGAACTTCCCTGAGTAGGTGGTTCCAATCAGCCAAAGGTGAGTCTGCAGGTAACTAAAGAAGCTGTGACCAATGGGAGTGCATGTACCAGTAAAAGTCAGCTGAGTGGCTGTATTGGTCAGGGGTCTCTAGAGAAAATGAACCAATAGGAGATATGATAGGTACAGTTATATCTGTATCTATCTACCTATCTCTATATATACAGAGAGACTGAGATTTATTATGAGAAATGTACTCATGTAATCATGCAATTATAGAGACTAAGTACCAAGATCTATCTGTGGTCAGCAAGCTGGGCACCCAGGAAAGCCAGTGGTGTAATTTCCAGTCCAAAAGCTGACTGGCTTGACACCCAAGAAGGGCTGATCTTTCTGTGTTTGGCAATTCATGAAAAGTATGGTTTGTGCAATCCTCTGTTATGCTTCAATAAAAATATCATTTAAAAAGAATACAGCTTGACAAGTTGACAAACAATTCTATTTCATTGTTTGTTGTGCTCTGATTATTAAAAGTCACACAAGAATCTGGAAAGTTTACCTGGTGTCCAGAAAATGGGATAAGTCCTAGCCTTTTGTTCATGTCAGAGACTTTCTTTACCTCTTCTCCGTCTGCTAACTCTGGCAGCTCTTGAGTTATCTGTTAACAGTTATCCTGTGTTATCTGTTGGTGGCTAATCTGTTAGAGCCACTCAAAAATGGCTCTCTTCTCCCTTATCATTGCTTTCAGAGCCTCATCACTTAGTATACAATCCCAGTGACAGACAAGAGCCATAAATAATCTCTCTAAATTCCTGTCTGTAAATAAGCTATCGGTCTCATTTTCTTTCCTGTCACCTTCTGCCATTTTCTTTCCTTTTTTCCTTCTGAGTGAAGTGACTTGCCCCTTGTAAACTGTTATTATCAAGTTCTCTTCCTCCCATCTGTCTAGGGATCCCCAAAATAAACATAATATAAATGAATGCAATTTCTTTAGGCATTTTCTATTTTCAGTCCTTCAATCCATAGCTTACTGAAGTATTTTCAGCAAAGAAGAGAAGATTGAGGGGTATTTTCAGCAAAGAAGAGAAGATTGAGGGCTAACTCTATCATGGAAAACAGATGGACAAAATATCTTTTTTTTTTTCAAATTTCCCACAATTAATGTGAAATAAATAAATATTTTAAAATCCCACCAAAATAAAAATGACCTGCCATTATTTGAAATATGAAACACTATAGTCCATCCTTCAGTGGTTTCAGTGCAAGTGACAATTTTCTCCATGAATAGACCTAATAACCTGTCTTTTATCATTTGAGCCCACTCACCCTGTCACGATTGGTTGGAATCAAATTGGGAAAATCCGGTATTCTTCTTTGGTTTCATGACTAGATCCAAGTAATTTAATTTATTTTGAAGAGTTGTCTTGACTGATTTATAAACTTGGGAGCTACAGAGTGGCTCTTACTAGCCTGACACTTAAAAGGAGAAGTAGAAAAATCAATTCTCATTAAAGAAAAAAAAAGACAGGGAAAGAGGTATATAGAAAAAAGAAAAAGTAGGCCAATACAGCTTCTAATTCTAGTCCTTTCCTGAGAGCCAGCTATGATCTGAAATGTGGTTGTCTATAGGTGCATTGGGATACTTACTATAAATCCTATCCTTTGGTTTAAATTAACCCAATTTAAATTAGCGTAATATCGACTGGTAACATCATTTATTTTAGTTAGTAGGATATATATGTATATGGAACATTGACCATAGAAAGCTACTACAAAAATGTGGTTATGGACATATATAGCTACTATTTAGATCTCCCAAATTCTAGAAATCAATTACTTGTATGAAATAAAATGGCAAAACCTACACATAATGGATCACAGTACCTATCAAAATAAATAAACTTTAATGGACTAGGTGTCTTCCAAATTACAAATATATGTTGATGCCCCTTAGTTCAAAAAGAGCAGAGCACATTTCAGTTGAACAAAGGTGAATTTAGTTGCTCCCTGAAACAAGAGAGTGAGCAAGCCATGGGGTGAGGGGTATGGGAAGTCTCGTTAAGAATGTTAGGGGCTTCCCTGGTGGCGCAGTGGTTGAGAGTCTGCCTGCCGATGCAGGGGACACGGGTTCGTGCCCCGGTCTGGGAAGATCCCACATGCCGCGAGGCGGCTGGGCCCGTGAGCCATGGCCACTGAGCCTGCGCGTCCGGAGCCTGTGCTCCGCAACGGGAGAGGCCACAACGGTGAGAGGCCCGCGTACCACAAAACAAAAAAAAAAAAAA
>RJWK010013176.1:0-39353 GCA_004363435.1 Platanista minor
ACTCCAATAAAGATGTTAAAAAAAAAAAAAAAGCAAAAGGCATCACACTTCTTGATTTCAAGCTATACTATAAAGCTATAGTCATCAAAACAGTATGGTACTGGCATAAAAACCGACACATAGGTCAATGGAACAGAACTGAGAGCCCAGAAATATACCCATGCGTATACAGTCAACTAATACTTGACAAGGGAGCCAAGAATATTCAATGGAGAAAAGACAGTCTCTTCAATAAATGGTCATGGGAAAGCCAGATAGCCACATATATGCAGAAGAATGAAACTGGACCCCTATCTTACACCACTCACAGAAATTAACTTGAAATAGATTAAAGACTTAATTGTAAGACTGGAAACCATAAAACTCCTAAAAGGAAACATAAGAAAATAAAGCTCTTTGACATAGGTCTTGGCAATGATTTTTTGGGGAAATCACCACTAAAGCACAAGCAACAAAATAAAAAATAAACAAGTGGGTTGACATCAGACAAATAAGCTTCTGCACAGCAAAAGAAACCATCAACAAGGTGAAAAGACAACCTACAGAATGAGAAAAAAATATTTGCAAACTATATACCTGATAATATCCAAAATATTTGAAGAACTCATACGATTCAATAACAACAACAAAAAGCAAACAGTATGGTGTAGAAATGGGCAGAGGATCTGCCTAGAAAATTTTCAAAAGAAGACATACAGGTAGCCAACAGGTACATGAAAAGGTCCTCAACATCTCTAATCATCAGGGAAATGCAAATCAGAACCCTAAGGAGATATCACCTCACACCTGTCAGAATGGCCATCATCAGACAGACAAGAAGTAACAAGTGTTGGTGAGGGTGTGGAGAAAAGGGAGCCCTCGTGCACTGTTGGTGGGAATGTAGACTGGTGCAGCCACTGTGGAGAACAGTGTGTAGGTTCTTCAAAAACATTAAAAATAAAAACTACCATATGACCCAGAACAGAAGTGGTTCTGGGTATTGATCTAAAGGAAAGAAAAATACTAACTCAAAAAGATATATGTACCCCCACGTTCACAGCAGCACTATTTACAACAGCCAAGATATGGAAACAACCTAAGTGTCCGTCGGCAGATGAATGGATAAAATGTGGCATATATACAATGGAACATTACTCAGCCATAAAAAAATAAAATCCTGCCTTTTGTGACAGCATGGATGGACCTGAGGACACTATGCTATGGAAAATAAGTGAGACAGAGAAAGACAAATGCCATATGATCTCAGTTATCAATGGAATCTTGAAAAAACATTAATTTGTGGTTACCAGAGGAGAGTGGGTGGAATTGGGGGAAGGTGGTCAAACGGCACAAACTTACAGTTATAAGATAAACAAGTACTGGCCGTGTGCAGCGTGATGACATGGACGGCAGTGCTGTAACGTGCATTCGGAAGCTGTTAAGAGCTCATCACAAGGAAAATGTTTCCTTTTGAAGGGGCTCAGTCTGGTGTGTCCCAGAGGACAGCGACAGCCAAGGTTCCAAATAAAATGTAATTTTAAAAGCCTAATTTCCTAACCCTGCTATATTTTAGAACTCACAACCACTTTATGTTTAAACACTGAATTTGAGAAACTGGTAATCCTGGAGGAAACTGATTTCACAACCCAGTCCAGGCCTCTAGGTCAAGCTGTGAAACCAAATCCCAGGCCCCGTCGCTGGACTAGAGCTCTCCAGCTCCGGGAAAATGGCTACGGGGCCTTCACAGGCTCACAGACGCACGAGGTGAGGAGGTCTGAGAGGAAGGCGGTCCCGCCGCTGATGGCAGAGACAGAAACGGGAGGGAGGGCATGGGAGCTGCCACTGGTGACCAGGGGGACCGGGGCCGGCGTGAGGCCAAGGGGACGCCCGGCCCTCAGCCCTGCCCGTCAGACACTGTGCAGCACAGGGAATGCAGCCAGTATTTTATGATGACTATACAAGGAGTATAACCTTTAAAAACTGGATCAATATGTTGCACACCTGTAACTCATATAATATCGTACATCACCTGTACCTCAATTTAAAAAACCCTTCAGATGACACACACACACTTCAGGCACACTTTTCAGACCTGAGGCAGGACGACAGCTGCTGAGGACCTGTGGGTAACAGAGGCACCCGCGCCCTCCCCGTCCCCGTCCTGGGTAGAGTGAGGCAGGCGTGCTGGCTTGACCGTGTCCCTGTGCTTTCCCTCTGCCCAATGCAGGGACACAGCAGTTCCCCCACTAGTGCCCTGAGCTTTAGGGACGGCTGGGGTGAGCCGAGGGCCTTCCGTTCCCTGGACTGAACCCGACCAGAGGCAGCCACTCTGCAGCCGGGGGCTCTGCATCCATCCAGCTGACAGTTTTAATCTGTCGGGATGGCACTCAACAAAGAACTCTACACAAACTCCTTGGACTAAGTAGAGAAACAGCTAAGCCTTCACGTGGCTTGCTCTGGAAACTACATTCTGTACAACAGTCTGCTGTGGAAATGCTCCTTGGTGGGGACATGCACTTGTTCTGGAGTGTGCAGTGTTACAACTGCGTTCGCCGGTAGTAACAAACACATATAGTAGTTTCTGAAATATGAAAAGTGTTCCTGATCAACCACCAATTAAAAAACTTTGGTTACTTGGTTGTTTGGTCACTTGTTCAACAATGTTTAAATCTTTTAAATACCCTAATCATTTGACAGTCAACTAAATTATTCATGCTAATGGAAGAAAAGAGAGAGGTTCGTGATTCAAAGCAAAGTGCATCTTTGTGCCGAAAGCATGAGCAGGAAAATACACTGCAGAGTCCCAAGGGGGGCGACCCGAACGCCTGTCTGCTGAGGCCTCATTAGGCAGACACGGTGCATCCACACCTGGGGGCAGAAGGGGCCGCAGGGACTAACACCAACCCACCAGCAAGATGCCAGCGGTGCTATCAGCTGCCCGTACAGATCTGGGGACACACACGCTCTTTGTACTTAGGACATCTGGGCATGCATGTGTGTACTGACGTCCTTCTGTGTTTATATGTGTTACATGCAGACAGGATCTCTAGAGGAAAGAGCAAAAGCTGTGAGCTGGAGAACTGGGTGGCAGGTAGACACAAGACTCAACGTGTCCCCTTTAGTACAGCTACAGTTGCAGACCATGTGTCCTAGTCGGAGAGAGCAGGGAACAGGGCATCCCTGAAAGGCTGGGTGGCGGGGGCCGAGGCGAGAGGAGGCCCCAGGAAACTAAAAGGCAGACGGTGGACAGAAAGAGTACGAGATGTTACCAAGCAGATACTGAGTCTTCTGGGAGGAGGAGACCTCAGTGCGACAGGGCAAGTCGCCAGATAGAAAACTGACGCAGGGCAGAGCTCAGCCAGAGTCAGGGTGCTACCCAGCTAAGATGGGTTTCATGAGGAAAAGCAAGAGCACGGCTGAGGGTCTTCCAGCATCAAAGACAGACAATGCAGTGACCACAGCAGCAGCCTCCAGTTCAGAACAGAGCTCCCCGCTGGGGGGACCATGCCTCCCGGATGCTGTGGAGAGGAACATGTGCAGCAGTGCGTTCTCAAGTGTCGGAAAACGTCTGCTCCACAGCAGAGGCCGCTGAGGGCACATGGGATTCTGCCCCATAGGTAACAGGTCAAATAAAACACTTCTCAACCCCATGCCCGTGGGAAACGTCTCCCTAATGCTGCAGAAAAGACTGCTCTGAAAAGTGCTTCCCTCTGAAACCCAGAAGCAAAGAGCAAACAGTTTATACACACAGGGGCCAGTCTCCACAGAGGCCGCATTCTACAGAATCGCTCTCTGCAACACAGGATAAGCACTGAGCTTGGAAACCTGCAGGCAGGTATCTTGAGAGATAGCTTCAACATTAAAAGGGGAAACCTCTGAGACCAGAACTCATGGTGGGGAGGGGAGAAACGGGTACTGCTTCTTTTATGTAATTATAAACTTTACAGTTCTTTCCGAATTTGAAAAACAAAAAAACAAGCTATTTTTCTAGGCAGGACTGCAAAAGTTTTTGGATTTTTAATGATAAAAATCCAAAGTCCTCAATATAAAGAGTTTTATAAAACAACAACAACAACAACAAAAATCAAAACAACCTAGTAGGAAAATGGGCGAAACGAAAGAAAACAGGGTCTGCTCTGACTAGGGAAAGCGGAGTATATGGGAGGAGCTTGGTCACGTGACCCGGTCAGGTGAGCCTTGTGTTCTACAGCCAGAGAGGAGGGGAGGGCTCGTGGCCTGAAATGACTCGGCTCTTCTGCCATTAAACAGCTCCCAGCGGCTCCGTGCCCCCCCCGCCGCCGGCAGCCCTCGGCCTTTCCTGATGCCCGAGACGCTGTCTTCTTTTCCCTCAGTTTCCTTTCGCTCGTTTAGCCTTGGGGTGCAGCCGTGAAGTGTTATTAAAAGTCCTGAAGCTAGAAACAAGTCCCCAAATGAGGTGCAAAATGAGATCTCTTCAGGAGGCACAGGACCGTGGACGCCGCTCCTACAAAGGTGGCCGGGGGTCTCTGCGCCTGCCCTGGATCTGCGCACGCTTGGCCACCCACCACCTTATTATCACCCAAGCGTCTCAGGAGGAGAGGCTCAGCGCTCGGCCCTCCCGCAAACACTACCCGTTCACACTCCCGGTTCACTGACTTCTTTGTGCTCTACTATCTCAGGAAGTGAACACAGAGATCTTGGAATGTTTAAATTCTAACACACCAAAAACTATTCAAACACAGACAATGGCTAAGACAAAAGAACTCTGCTCTTGGCTTTTGTACATTTCGGAACCAAACGTAATAAATTCACTCAGAGCTTTTAAGCTGCATTTTTAATCATTTCCCATTCTGAAAAACTTTCACCTTATGTCCTTTTTAAAAGAGCTATTTGAAAACTAACTGGATAATTGTATATTAATAGTGGTAATTACTTATTTAGAGCAGGATTTAGAGAGTGGGGAAAAGGGAGTTTTTCCTTCCCACACCAAATTTTTTAACAAAGTTATTTACCCGAAATAAAAGTTAACCTTAAATGATTAAATACTCAATTTATGTAACCAATATAAATTACAATCTTCATATAATCTTGTAGGCCTGATGAAAACAAACATTAATTAACACATGTGGAGTACTTATGTAACTGGAAAATCAAAACCCATATACACTGCCCACTACAACCTTCCTTGGTACAAACTGTGCAACAGGTTTGCCAAGGGCTGAAAAGGACTAATCCAGTAGGAGCGTTAACTGTTCCATACTAATCCACGCACCCCAGGCGCTAAGTGCTAATCGGCTTTAATAACAGGCTCATTATGCAGGCCCTCTGGTAAGACTCGGGGGCCGAAGGGCCTTCAGGAGGGAGAAATGCTATTCTTCAGCACATGGAAGGCCATGGTCTAAATGTATGTTTCCCCCCAAAATTCACATGTTGCAATCCTAAATCCTGATGTGATGGTATTAGGAGGGGGGTCTTTGGGAGGTGACCAGGTCCTGAGGGTGGAGCCCTCGTGATGGGATTAGTGCCCTTAGAAAAGAGACCTCGAGAACTTCCTCAGCCCTTCCTCCACAGCAAGAAGCCTACAGCCAGGAAGGGGTCCTCACCAGAGCTGCAAGAAATGAATTTCTGTTGTTTAGGCCACCCAGTCTGTGGTGTTTAGTTGTAGCAGCCTGATCACACTAAGACAAAGAGGCTTAAAAGAAACTGGAAAAAGCAATCCCAGTGAAGAAACATAATCCATCACTTTGCCAACCAAGATCCAAAATATGGGGTTTTTTTTTTGCTAGAAATATTTCAGACGGATGAACTTAACCTGTTGCCAGAAGCCAAAGGAAAATTCCATCTACTCCCACCCACTTCCAACAACCTTTGAATATTCTCTTCAATCACAGCCATGGGAATAAAAAAGCTGCCAAAATCCAGTATCATCAGATAACCAATACATCAACGAGGCTTAGGTTGAGAAAAAATAAAAATGATTATTCATAAAGCCCAGCCTTCTGCATAGCAGCACAGAAATCACACAAGGAAGTGTGCACACCCTCCAGTGAAGAGGCCTGGAAGAAGGAGGCCTCGCCAGGGAGCAGCAGGGCCAGGAGAGCTAGAAACCTGAAAGCAGGCCCCAAATGGGGATGCTGCCCTCCTGCTCCCTCTGCAGCTGGCCTTCCTGCCGCCCCCTCCCCCTGTGCACGTGGTCTCAGCTCCAGGTCTCCTGGCCCGGAGGGTAGCCGTTCCCACGCTTCAACCTCCTGTGGCGAGGCCACCGCCCCACCTTCACACCAGGCTATTTGCACTTCCCTCCGGCCCCTGATAGCACCACCACCGCTGTCGCGGGCCTCTGTCCTAGGAAGGGCCAGCTTGGCCGCCTCCTCGAGGCCGTTCAGCTCTCACCGCCAGAGAGGGGTGCCAGTGAGCCACCAGCGGCGGGCAGAGCAGGAAGGGAAGGCTGATGGAGGGCCCGGTTCCCGTCTTCCTCCCAGGCTCCTGTGCGGGTTACATGTGTGGTTTCCAGGGCAGAAGTGACAGAACAGCCCGTAATCCTACCAGAAATTTAGATTCAGTCCTCCCTCCACTCCCACAGCGGGATGAGAAGCTAACCATCGTTAACCGTATAACCATCACATAATCACCAGCTATTCTAAAATTTTAGGTATTTGCAATCATACTACTAAAAATAGTAGTAAGAAACTAACTTGTTCTCAGTGTCAAAACAGAGCAATTACAAATTGCATAAAGATGCCAATAAACACATGTAAGAATCAGACCAAAGGCAGCTAGTGTTTGTAAGTCACGGCAGTATTCTAAACTACTACTGCAAAAATAAACTTAAAGGTAGATGCGTATATGTAAGAGACAGAGATAAGAATCAATAGATAGAAGAAAAAAAACTCTCTTCTTACCTCAATCCCTCATTCCTTTCGAAAATTATTTGAGACATATAACTCACTAAATGGCACTGATCCTAAACACCGATCTTAAACAGTGGCTCCTGAACTGATGGGATAGGACGGGCCCAGCCTCGGAGCAGAGCCGCGCCCGCAATCACCACGTTGCTGTAGCGTGGCGGCTGCTGGGTCCTCTCTACCCAGGCCTGGAGAACGCCAGAAACAGCAAAAGTAACACAGGACTGTCACCTCGTGCACCCCCACCCTCCATTCACTCCTGTACCAAATACTTCCTGTTAGGAGGAAGAGGAGGTGGAGGATCTGACTTCCGCCAAGAACTGAGCAAAATGAGACACGGAGACAGCAGCAGGGGTGGGTGGGTCATGCTGACCCTGCCCCCGCACAACGCAACACCTGCTTAAGTGGGGCTTTAAAAATTAAAGCAAGTATCATCCTCCACCACGCCGGCCTGAAGAGACCAGGACCCACTCCCCGGTGAAACTACTGAAATGTGTAAACAAACAAAACCACAACCATTAAAAGCCTCTGGAAATGCTCCTTAGGGTGAAGAGTAAATGAAGAAATATCTACTCAAGAAAATCGACAAATATTTGAAAATCCAGAAATTAAGAACATGTACAAAAGGCAAGCAAGCATCGGTGGCATTTGAAGCTGACCATGGCCCCTGGACCCCCCAGCTGCACCCGGCAGCAATGAGCCTGCTCTCCCCCAGGCCCCAGGCAGGGCTCAGGGCTTCTGCATTTCTCATCCCGAGGCTCCCAAGGAGTGGGCCCCAGAGGTGAGGGCTCCCTCCTTCCGTCCAACCCCCACTCAACAGACAGAGGCTCACCCTGGGTATGGAACACTGGAAACCCTGGACCCTGGTCTGCTGGTCCAGCTCATGCAGTGGCAGCTACTACACACCAGGAGACCCCAGGCTGCTCCCCACCCCCACTAGCGCTCAGCTCCTAGAGTGGGGTGCCACTCAGAGAGAAGCTTGTCGTGGTCTCTACCCCAGCTCCAGAGACATGGCTCAGAGACCCTGCCAGGGAAAAGCAGGACACAAGATGCTGGGAGCCAGCAAGAGCCTTGGAGCCATGGAAGGACTCCTCCCAAAGGCACCGACTTCATTTGTGACACTGCACAGGGGAGGGTGCTCTCAAGAGCAGGGGGTGGTGGAGAAAGGTAATCAAGAGAAGACTTAAGGGGCAGCTAAGCTGAGCAGCAAGCTTGCAGGAGAGAAGCGGGGAGGAGAAGCCAGAAGGGGCCCCTTGAGGTCAGAGCGATGATCAACAGGGGCCTCAGAAATGCTTTTCTCAACGGAGCCAGTCAGAGTGCATGCATCTGCAGAGCAATTCATGCCCCCGAGTATTACTGGAAATAATAGAGTAGCCCGCTGGCAGCCAGTGGAGTTTAACAGCTGGACGCTGTCAGCGCAAGAGGAAGGCAGGCCTGCCAAACGCACCACAGCCCAGGCGATGTGGGTGCACCCAGAGGAGGGCTTCCCTGAGGGGCAATGCCCAACACTCAACATTGAGGGGCATGGGGCAGACCTCACAGAGATAATCCAGCGGGACATGAAACAAGGAGGCGATAAGTAAGTAAGTTACGAAGTAAGCAACAGGAATGGGGGGGTAGTGCCCAGATTCACTTACATATAGAACAAACAATCCTAAAATTTGTATGGAACCACAAAAGATCCCAAATAGCCAAAACAATCTTGAGAAGAAGAACAAAGCTGAAGGCAACATGCTCCCTGATTTCAGACTATGTTATAAAGCTACAGTAATTAAAATAGCGTGTTATTGACATAAAAACAGACACATGGGTCAACGGAACAGAACAGAGAAGCCAGAAATAAATCCATGCATGATCAGTTAATTTACAACAAAGGAGCCAAGAATAAACAATGGAGATAGGACAGTCTCTTCCATAAATGGTGTTAGGAAAACTGGACAGCATATACATGCAAAAGAATGAAACTGGACCACTACCTTACACCGTACACAAAAATTAACTAAAAATGGATTAAAGACTTGAGTGTGAGACTGGAAACCATAGAAGAAAACACAGCTGGGTAAGCACCTTGACATCAGTCTTAGTGATGACTTACTGGATTTTCTACCAAAAGCACAGACAACAAAAGCAAAAATAAACAAGCCAGACTAAATCAAACAAAAAAGCTTCTGCACAGCAAAGGAAACCATCAACAAAACGAAAAGGTAATCCACTGAATGGGTGAAAATATTCGCAAATCATATATCTGATAAAGGGCTGATATCCAAAATATATAAAAAACTCATACAACTCAATAGAAAAAAACAAACAATCCAATTAAAAAATGGGCAGAGGATCTCAACACTTTTTCAAAGAAGACATACAGATGGCCAACAGGTATGTGAAAAGCTACTCAACATCACTAATCATCAGGGAAATGCAAATTAAAACCACAGTAAGATATCACCTCACACCTATGAGAATGGCTATTACCAAAAGACAAAAAATATCAATAACAAGTGTTGCACGGTTGGTGGGAATGTAAATTGGTGCAGCCACTATGGAAAACAGTATAGAGATTCCACAAAAAAAATTAAATAGAACTACCATATGATCCAGCAATTCTACTTCTGTGAAAGCACTAACTCAAAAAGATATATGTACCCCATGTTCAGTGCAGCACTATTCACAATAGCTAAGACACAGAAACAACCTACACACACACACACACACACACACACACACACAATGGACTATTATTCAGCCATAAAAAGGAATGACATCTTGCCATTTGCAACAACATGGATGGACCTTGGGGACATTATGCTCAGTGAAATAAGTCAGACAGAGAAAGACAAATACTGTATGATCTCACTTGTATGTGGAGTCAAAAACAAAACAAAAAGGAACCCAGTTCAGAGAGACAGAGACAGAGAGATTGGTGGCTGCCCAAGGCAGAGGAGGGATGGAGGGAGTGGGTGAACAGGGTCAGAGGTACAAACTCACAGTTATAATAAGTTGTGCGGGTGTGATGTCCAGCACAGTGACCATAGCTAATAACACTGTGCTGTACTTTTGAAAGCTGCCAAGAGAGTAGATCTTAAAGTTCTCATCACAAGAGAAAAAAATTTAACTATGTGTGGTGATGGGTATTAACTAGACTTACTGCGCTGATCATCTGTAGTACACATATCAAATCATTATGCTGTACACCTGAAACTAATATAATGTATCTTAGTTATACCTCAATTTTTAAAAATTTAAGTAAAATAAAACGTCCATTTTCTAATGAAAAATTCTGAAGCAGCCAAAAAAGCGGGAAAGTATGACCCATAGACCACCCCTCCCCCCAAAAAAGTGGGCAATACAAACTGTGAGAGCAAACCAGATGATTGACTTAACAGAAAAACACTAGAAAATAGCCATCATAAACATGTTCACAGGACAGAAGGAAACACGATTAAAGAAGTAAATGAAGGCATGCTGGCACTACTGCACCAAGGAGAAAACAGGAGTAAAGAGGCGGAAATGACCAAAAAGAACCAAGTGGAATTCTAAAGTTGGAAAGTACAATAAACAAAATAAAAAATTCACTACAGGGGCTCAACAGTAGGTCTTAATTTGGAGAATAAAGAATTATTGAACTTGAAGCCAAAAAACAGAGAAAAAAAGATGAAAAAAAAATGAAGAACCTCAGAGAAATGTGTGATACCATTAAGCACATCAATATATGCAAAATGCAGTACGAGAAGAAGAGAGAAATTAGCAACAACAACAACCAAAAGAATTCAAAGAAATAACAGAACATTTCCCAAATTCATTGAGAAACAAAAATCCATACATTCAGGAAGCTCTAGAAACTCCAAGTAGGATGAACACAGAGACCCACAAACATACATCATAGTTAAAGTCAGAGTCAACATCAGCTGTTTTACTGTAATACAATTCTGAGGCTAATTACCTGGAGTTAGTCTCAGACTCAACAAGTTCAAGGCTCAGTCCTCCTCAAGACTGTCTTTACTGAAGACACCAGCCTCATTTCAGTGGCCCCAGGCAATCAAATAAGTATAAATTCAGAGGCTGGGGGAAATGCAGAGCTTCCCTGCCCTCTGCCTGTGGTTTCAGAGCCAGCTTCTTTCTCTCTCTCTCTCTCTCTCTCTCTCTCTCACACACACACACACACACACACAAACACACACACACGCACACCCCAATGTGTTTACCAACCATGAAGCTCCACTGTCTTTACTGGAATTTCATTCTGTTGGCATGATTCATTGATTAAATCATTGACCATGTGACAGAACTCAGTCTCTAGCCCTCTCCATTCCCTGGGGGATCCCAAACCTCTATTCCTATGCCTGGTCTTTCTGGTAACCAAGCCCCATCCTGATGCTGTGGAGGGGCACACCGTGAGTTCATGTCTTAGCGTAACAATGACTCCTGACCCTTAGGAATCCCAAGGGCTTGGAACCCCTGTGCTAGGAATGGGGGAGTGGGGGTGGGAAAGACCAGACATTTTCTTTATTACACCACACAAAGACAAGGAGGAAGTTTTGAAAACTAGAAGGGAAAAACAACCAGTCACTTACCAAGGGACCACCCCCCCTCCCAAGTAAGATTAGGAGCTGACTCTCAGAAGAAACAATGAAGGCCAGAGGCAATGGAATAACATACTCCAAGTACTCCATGAAAAAACTGACAAACACAAATCCTGTATCCAACAAAGCTATCTCTCATAAATGAAGATGAAATAAAGACTTCCCCAGATAAGCAAATCTGAAAGAATTTGTTGCTAGCAGACCTGTCTTACAAGAAACACTAAAGGAAGGTCTTCGGACTAAAAGTAACTCCAAATGGTAATTCAAATCCACATGAAAAAACAAAGAGCACTGGTAAAAGTAATTATGTAATTATAAAACACAGTATAAATGCTTGTTTTTTTACTTCTTATAACTAACTTAAAAAGTGTGCACAATAACATGTATCTAATGTAATGTTGGGCTTATGTAATGCAAGTGTAATACATTTGCCAATAGTAGCATAAGAGAGGCAGGTGCGGGTAAAACTGTACTGGACTGTGAAGATGACTACAGACAGTAAAATAATAAGATATTAAGATGTTATGTTAGAAAGTATACACTTAACACAAAAGAAAGTAGTAAAGGAGGAATAGCGGAACAAAAAAGACATGAAGAAAACAAAAAATGGCAGATGTAAATTCAACTAAGCAATAATACTATTAAATGTAAACTGATTAAACAATCCAATCAAAGGCAGAGATTGTCATACTGGATTTTAAAAAGTGATCTTATAACTAAATGCTGCCTACAGGAGACATACTTTAGATTCAAAGATTAAAACAGACTGAAAGTAAAAGGAAGGGAAAAGATAAATCATGCAAACAGCAACCACAAAAAAAGCTGGAGTGGCTATATTAATGAATAAAATAAACATTAAAAATTTTAAAGTTAATAAAGAGATTATTTCATAATGATAAATGGCTCACCATCAGGAAGATATAACAATTAAAAACATATAGGCACATAATAACAGGAAAAGATACAAGAAGCAAAAATGTAGAGAAATAAAGAGAGAACTAGACAATCCAACAATAAAAGAGACTTCAGTATGCCACTGCCAATAATGGATAGAACTAGACAGAAAATAAACAACATGTGAAAAACACTACAAACTAACTAGACCTAATAGATCTCAATATAACACTCTGTCCGACAATAGAATACGCATCCTTCTCAAGTTCACATGGAGCATAGACCATATGCTAGGCCATAAAATAAACTTCAGTACATTTAATAGGATAAAATTATTCACAGTAGAGCCTCTGACAACAGAGGAATGAAATTAAAAATCTACACCAGGAAAAACTCACAACAAGGTGGAAATTAAACAACGCATGCCGAAAAAAACCAATGACTCAAACAAGCACTCAAAAGGGAAATCAGAAATAGTTTGAAATGAATTAAAGTCAAGACACAACATTCAGGTTTCAAGTGTAATTTACATATACTGTATAGTTATAATAGAACTGTCACTGTATGTTCTAAGCATGGTAGCAATAAGTTTTAAATGTTTGTTTTGCTTGTTATGCTATTTTAAAAAATCAATGATTTTTTTTTTTAAAAAAAAGAGAACTTCCTCAATCTGATAATGAGCATCTATGAAAAACTCACAGCTAACATCAGACTAAGTGGTAAAATACTGAAAGCTTTCCCCCTAAGATCAGAAATGAGTCAAGGATGCCTATCGCTATTCAACACTGTGTTGAGGTGCCAGCAAGGCAATTAGACAAGAAAAAGAAATAAAAAGCATCCAGATCAGAAAGGAAAAAGTACAATACTTCTATTTGCAGATGACATCATACTTTACATAGAAAATCCTAAGGAATCCCCTAAAAACCTATTAGAATAAACCAGTTCAATGTGGTGACATAGTACACGATCAATATACAAAAATCAGTTGTGTTCCTATACACCAGCAATGAGCAATCAAAAAAATAAAGAAAACAATGCCACATACAAACACATCAAAAAGAATACTTAGGGATACATTTTACAAAAGTTCAAAATTTCTTCTCTGAAAACCACAAAATATTGTTGAAATAAACTTTTAAAATATCTGGATAAATGGAAAACTCACACAATGTTCATGGATCAGAATATATAACATGGTTACAGATGCAATGCAATGTAATCCTATCTGACTTCTTTGTAGACATTGATAAGCTGATGTCTTATCAAACCATGAAGCAACTGAACTTCATCAAAATTTAAAACTTTTGTGCTTCAAAGTACACTACCAAGAAAGTGATACAAACAGCCAATAGGTACACGAAAAGATGCTCAATACATCAGAAATCAGAGAAATATTGATACAAATCAAAACCACAATGAAATACTACTTCACTCCCACAAGGATGGCTAGAATCAAAAAGTCAGGTAATAATACGTGTATGTGCGGAATTGTAGAGATCAAACCCTCAGACACTACTGGTGGGAATGAAAAATGATGTCACTTGTAGGAAACAGTCAGCAGGTTTGTAAAACGATTTCACATAGAGAAACCATGTGATCCAGTGTCTTCTCCATTTGAGCTGCTATAACAGAACACCACGGACTGGGCGGCTTTTAAACAATGGAAATTTATTCCTCACAGTCTGGAGGGTGGGAAGTTCAAGACCAAGGTGCCAGCAGAGTCGGTGTCTGAGGAGAGCCCACTTCTTGGCTCACTGATGGCTAAGCTCAGCGCACTCCCACGTGATAGAAGAGACAGCGAACTCTCGGGGGTCCCCTTTATAAGAGCACTAATCCCATTCATTAGGCTTCTGGCACCCAACCTAATTCACACTGGGGTTTAGGATTTAACATATGAATTTGGGGGGCACAAACATTCAGTCTGAGGCACCTAGAAATTCCACTCCTAGATATATACCCTTCGGAAATGAAAAATAGGCCCACACAAAATCTTTTCCACAACGGTTTACAGCTGCATTCATAATAGCCAAAAAGTGGAAACAACCCAAACGTTTGTGGTAAATTGATAAAATGGAATATTATTCAGCCATAAAAAGTAACAAAATACTGACACATGCTATAACATAGATGAACCTTTTAAAATATTATGCTCAGTGAAAGCAGCCAGTCACAAAAGTCCACACATTACATGATCTGTGAAAGCCCAAAATAGTGAAACCTGTAGTAATACAAAGTAGATGAGCAGTTGCTTAGGGAGGGAAAATAGGGGGCGTGGAGAGCTACAGGGCACAGGGTTTCTTGCTGAGGTCCTGAAAATGTCCTAAAATTGGCAGTTGCACATATCTGTGCATACACTAAATTAAACCATTTAATTGTACCATTTAAGTGAACGAATTCACTGTTATCTGAATGATGTCTCAATAAAGCTGTTTAAAGAGAAAAAGGCAGGTGGTTATATTTGAAAATCCTGTGGAAGGGGTGCAGATCACACTCAGAAGCCCAGAGAGAGCTTATTCCTACCACCTCTTAGCAGCCTTGGCCCAACAATGGAGGAAAATGCCTGAAATATCTGGTCACATCACAAAAGTAGACTCTGAATAGTAGCTTTACAGCTGAAGCAGTTCATAGCAAAGGCATGGTACGCACTACCCTTTTCACTCCTGTGTAAAGATGCCTGAGCGCAGATGCCAACTGCCATGACTGATCTTAACATGTTCCAATCCTGGGAGCAGGGCCCACAGAGCTTGGTACAGACAATTAACAGCAGCCACTATTTAACTCACATACAGAGATTTAATACAGAAAAATACAGCTGCACGTCCAGCTGCTGAAAGACCGAAGGATGGGGCTCCACACTGAGCCTGTAGGGATGACCCCCAGAAAACGGGACCAGAGCTGATCTGCCAGGGAACAGCCACGGATTCACAGCCACAACACAGGAGTAGGGAGGCCGCTGTCCTCCACGCTTCTCTGGATCAACATTCTCTGCAACAATCCAGGGTCTAGGGTGCCTCGGCCCAACCTGCTGCTCCTCAGCTCACACGTGTAAATACAAGGAACCCTTCGGTTACAAAGCCCCTTGGTGACCAGAAGGTCCACCACTGGCACAGTGGACTGTTTTCTGAAAGTGGCTACAGGGAAGGGTAGTCCCCACTGACACTGGAAAACGGCAAAATCAGCTTTCCAGCTCCTGGGAAGGAGTCCCGCCCAAAGACCGTGGGGACACGTGCTGAATGAGCCGATCTGCAGCTCTCACGTGCCATCCCTCGCCTCCAGAGGCTGGCACTGACAGGTTGAGAGTATTTGCTTCTGGCCTTGAAGGGCTACCGAAAATAAAGATTCTCGTTTTGTATGTCGAACGAACTGGATATTGATGGAATTTATCCAGAAAAAAAAAATCTAGAAAGGGAAGTTTTACAATTCAGACTTTATTACACTTCTGCTAATATCTCTGAATAAAGATACCACAAACACCGGAAATGCAGGTCAGGTCAGGTCCCCACTTACCATCTGCAACCTCATGGAGATGACCTAGTGCCTACTCAGCCTGAACGTCATTAAATTTGGACAACACGGGCCTCCGCGTACTGAGACAGCCGTCGGACTGAATCGGACAGGTTCCTCCTCCACCCTTACTTTAAATGTATTTTCTGCTCTACATTTTCTACGATTTTTAAATGCTCACTCATCTCTTGGCCAGCCAAAAACACTATATCTATGAAACTATGAAATCTCCCTCTCTGATTAAAACTACAAATACAGGCTTTCAAAATATGGCATACATGAGCGCGCTTCAAGTACTACCAAAATAAATGATATTCTGGCCGGCATAACCCAAAATGAAGTCAGAGAAAAGATATGGCAGCCCTCCCACATTATTACTCAGTATTATTCTGTAAGTCCTAATCAGTACCAGGCATAAAACAGACATGATTTAAAACAACTGGAAAGGAAAATACGATTATTATGATTTAGGCAAAGACCACATAACTAGAAAATGGAAAAGCATCAAATGAAGAACCATTAGACCTAATGAAATGGCTAAATATAAAATAAATGTATAAAACTAAATAGGTTTATTGCAGTTAAAGACAATAGAAAAAAGGCTATTCTCAAGACAAGAACATTTAAGATGTCCAGAAGAAAGTTACACGTTACCTTGACAAATTATATTTAAAAAATAACTTGAATAAATGAAGATAAAAAAAAAATCATTACCTGAATGACAAGAATAAATATTAGGAAATATAATTTCTTCTCAAATTACTGGTCTGGTAGTATGATTTCTACCTGGGATGGGGGTAGAATATGTGGCAGCTCTAAGTCCTATGGGCCTCAGAAGATGCAGGTCTAAGCCCCTTGCTTCTCCTCAAGTCCCTCCAGACAGTGAGCTGCTGCCCCCATCGGCATCAAATCATGGTCCTCAGGAATGTGGAATACAACAAGAAAAGGTGAAAATTCAAGAGAGTGAGAAGGAAATCCATAGACCTGAAGAAAATATTTGCAAAAGACTTACCTATCAGGTATTTGACTATTGTCCAAAACATACAAAGAACTCTTAAATCTCAACACCAAGAAAATGAGAACCCAATATCAAAATGGGCAAAAGACCTGAACATACACCCCTCACCAAAGAAGATATACAGGGTGACACCAAAAAGGTGAATTCCTATTTTCTCATACAAAAACAAACCTGTTTTCCACTTTCACATGCAAAAGTGAATAATCAAAGATGTCAGCTGTAACTGGTGTCCCAGCCAGAGTGAACCTGTGTACACTCATTAAATATCAGGGGGTCCACAGCACATGTATGTCACAGAAAACAATTAAGCATTAACTATAACATGTATAGACAGACAGTGACTAAGCATATGAAAAGGTGACAAACAACATATGTCATCAGGAAACTGCAAATTAAAACAACAGTTAGATACCACTATGCAACTATGAAAATGGCCAAAATGCAAAACACTGACACCAGCAAGTGCAGGTGAGGATGTGGAGCAACAGAACCCTCATCATTACCGGCAGGAATGCAAAATGGAAAAGTCACTTTGGAGGACAGGTTGGCAGTTTCTTATACAAATAAACATACTCTAACCATAAGGTCCAGCAATCACATGCCTTAGTATTTACCCAAAGGAGTCAAAAAGCTATGATCACACATCAACCTGCAAGTGGATGTTTATACAGAAGCTTCATTCCTAATATCCAAATCTTGGAAGCAACCAAGATGTCCTTCAGCAGTTGAATGGATAAATAAACTTGGTCCATCCAGACAATGGGGATATTATTCAGCTAAAAAGAAATGAGCTATCAAGTCATGAAAAGACATGACAAAACATTAAATGCATTTAACTGAGTGAAAGAAGCCCATCTGAGAAGGCTACAGACTGTGTGATTCAACTCTATGACATTCTGGAAGAGGCAAAACTGTGGGGACAGTAAAAAGATCAGGGTTTGGGGGAGGGAGGAACAGATGGAGCACAGAGGATTTTTAGGGCAGTGAAATTACTCTCTATGACCCTATAATAGTGGATACCTGTCATTATACATTTGTCAAACCCACAGAATGTTCAACACAAGAGTGAGCCCCGACGTAAGCCAGGGATTCTGGGCGGTGGTGATGTATCAGTGCAGGTTCATGGATTGCAACGAATGTCCCATCTGGTGGGGATGGTGACAGTGGGCTGGGGGAGGGGTGGGGGGAGGGGTACACGGGAAATCTCTGTGCCCCACCCTCAATTTTGCTGTGAACCTAAAACTGCTCTAAAACATAAAGTCGTAGTAAAAACAAAAAAAAAAGAAGATAATAACCTAGCTCAATAAGACACATACATACAAAAAGTAAAGTGTCAACTGAAAAAAAAAAAAGCACAACCTAAAATTTGACAATTGTTGTATTTCTGCAGACTTCAAGCCTGGGATGCAGGCCGCCTCTTAGATGGCTCTGAGAGACTGCTCTGAAGAGGTAAGGGAGGAGCTAGGATACACAGAAGTTTTTCCAACAAAGACCAGGTAGTGGGAACATCCAAAGAGTACTGTTAATTAAAGAAAACCAAGTCAAGGAATTTAGTGCTTTTCTACGCATGGCAAGATGCAAGAGTCTGGACTCACTGAAATCATTCCTTTGCTATGCACCTCAGCTCTCTGGGGCCAGCATCCTGTGCTTTCCCACCCTGAGTTCCCTCAGGGTGCACAGTTTTGGGGGGAGCGGGTCGGGGGAGAAGGGCTGCAGTGGCTGAGTCAGCCCATCTGTCTCCAGCCTGAGTCCCCTCAGGGATCACCATCAGGAGCAGCTGTAGTGGTTTGATGGCAGCAACATCCTTTTTTCAGGATGTGGCAGGTGACATTTTTCATTCACAAAAAGGAAGACATTTTAAAAAGTCTAATAAAAGGCAACTTGTGCCACCAGTTACTAAACATATTATAAAACTTCAGCAAGTAAACTGTGGAAATGTAACAAGAATAGGCAGAATTCAAGAGAACAGAATGGAAAAACCCAACAAACCATAACACGCAGCAATTTTAATAACAGTGATGTGTCAAAGAGGGTAAAAGAACAATGATTAAAAAAAAAAAAGATTTCGAACAACTGGTTATCTACTTTTAGAGAAAAAAACTTAAGTTCTTATTTTCACAACAGACAGCAAAATAAATTCCACACAGATGAAAGAGTTTTTCCTTTTAAATGAAGCCATAAAGGAACTAAGGAGAATCTGATCTCAAGGAAGGAAATGCCTTTCTCAGAATAAAAGCAAGAGGAAAAACACAGAGAAAAACTGAGAGATTTTATCATTTTTTTAAAGTTTTTTAAGAAAACATTTACGTATTTTAATAAAGAGTCTAATTTGAAATCCATATACATTTACAACAAATCAAATATTGGGGATTTGGTAAAGATAAATATTTGGTCTTTGTCTCTGCTTCCTGGCACAAAGCCCCCTAAAGACTTGGAATTTACAGTCTTTTGTATGCTAATAAGATGACGCATGGGGGTCTTGCGGGGGTGGGGGGGGGGCGGCTAGAGAACTTCAGGATGGGGGCTGGTCACCAGAAAAGCAAACTCCTATAGTTAGAACTTTCCGTCTGTCCGTCCGTCCGTCCGTCCCACCACCGCCCCCCTCCCTTGACCTTTGGGAAAGGCTAAAATTGACTCAGTGACCAATGCCAGTGATTTAATCTATCCTGCCTGATAGGAAGAAACAGAACCTCCAGATAACACGTTCAGGAGCCTCCAGGCTGGTGAGGGCATGTGCGGGGAAGACAGCAGGTCCACAGAGGTCAAGGAGGCCCATCCCCATGCACCTGGCTCCATGCATCTCTTCCATCTGGTTTTTCCTGAGTTTTATCCTTTACAATATACCTGTAATTCTAAGTAAAGTGCTTTCTTGAATTTCTGTAAACTTTCCTAGTTAATTACTGAAACCAGTGGGAGATCATGGGACCCCTGACTTGTAGTCAGCTAGAGAGAAGTGCAGCTAGCCTGGGCACCCCACTTTTTTATTATGGTAAAAAACACATAACACAAAATTTACCATTTTAACCATTTCTAAGTATATAGTACTGTCTTAGTCAGTTTGGGATTACCATACACAATACAATAGACTAAGTGTCTTATAAACAACAGAAATTTATTTCTCATAGTTCTGGAGGCTGGAAATACAACATGAAGGGGCCTGCAGATTCAGTGTATGGGGAGACCCATTTCCTGGTTCACAATGGCACTTTTTCCCCTATGTCCTCAGATGGCAGAAGAGGGAAGGGAGCTCTCTGGTGCTTCCTTTCTAAGGGCACTAATCCCATTCATGAGGGTTCCATCCTCATGACCTATGACCTCCCAAAGGCCCCACCTCCTAACACCATCACCTTGGGGATTAGGTTTCAACATATGAATTTGTGGGGAGACACAAACATTCGGTCGATAGCAAGTACAGTACTAACTATATGCACATTGTTGTGCAAGAGAGCTCTAGGATTTTTTTCATCCTGCAAAACTGAAACTCCTAACCACCAAATAGTAGCTCCCTGTTTTCTGCTTTCCCTAGCCCTGGGCACTCCAATTCTACGTCCTGTGTCTGAGACTTTGATTATTTCAAGACCTCATATAAGTGGAATCATATATATTTATCTTTTTGTGGTGAGCTTGTTTCACTTAGCATAACATCCCCAAGGTTCATCAGTGTTGGAGCATGACAGGATTTCCCTCTTTTTAAAGGCTAAGCATTATTCCATTCTGCGCATGGACCACATTTTCTTTATGGAAGGGGACTTTATGGAGTGGGACTACTGAATCATATGGTACTTCTCTATATTTAAAACATTTTCGGAAACTCCAGGCTGTTTTCCATAGTGGCTGCACCATTTTATGTTCCCACCAAGAGTGCACAGGGTTTCAATTTCTTCAATTTCAATTTCATCTTTACCAACACGTGTTATTTTCTGGGCTTTTTTTGATAGTGGCCATCTTAACATGTGTGAGCTGATATTGTGGTTTTGATTTGCATTTCCATGCAAACAGAATATAGTAAATTTGCATAGTTCTTTGGAAAAATGTATACTCAAGTTCTTTGCCCATTTTTAAAATCAGGTTTGTTTCCTTGTTTGTTTTTGGTGTTGAGCTGTAGGAGTTCATTTCTATATTCTGGATATTAACCCCAAACCTCAGGTATGAGGTTTGCAAATATTTTCTCACATTCCATAGGCTGCCCTTTTCACTGTTGTTTCCTTCGCTGCACAGAAGTTTTTAAGTTTCATGTAGCCTCACTTGTCAATTTTTGCTTTTATTGGCTGTGTTCTGGTGGCATATCCAAGAAATCACTGCCAAGACCAATATGAAGATTTTTGCCTGTTTTCTTCTAGGAGTCTTATGGTTTCAGGTCTTTAATTCATTTTAAGTTATCTTTTGTATATGGTATAATGTCAGGGTTCAACTTCATCTTTTTTTGCATGTGGATAACCAGTTTTCTACATTTCATTTGCTGAACAGACTGTTCTTTCCCCATTATGTGTTCTTATCACCCTTGTCATAGACCATTTGACCATATAAGTGAGAGTTTATTTCTGGGCTCTCTAGTCTGTTTCACAGGTCTGTATGTCTGTCTTTATGCCAGTGCCATACTAGTTTTTTTTTTTTTTGCAGAACACTGGCCTCTCACTGCTGTGGCCTCTCCCATTGCGGAGCACAGGCTCCGGACGCGCAGGCTCAGTGGCCATGGCTCACGGGCCCAGCCGCTCCGCGGCACGTGGGATCTTCCCGGACCGGGACACGAACCCGCGTCCCCTGCATCGGCAGGCGGACTCTCAACCACTGCGCCACCAGGGAAGCCCCATACTGTTTATATTACTGTAGTCTGTAATATGTTTTGAGGTCAGAAAGTGTGAAGTCTCCAGCTTTTTCTTTCTCAAGAAAAAAACTGGGGGCTAGTCAAAAAGTATTTTGGCTATTCATAGTTCTTTAGGATTCCATATGAATTTTAAGATGGATTTTTCTGTTTCTGCAAAAACTGCCACTAGATCTGGTAAGGATTGCAGTGAATCCACAGATCACTTTGGGTAGTGCAGACATTTTAACAATATCGAGTCTTCCACTCCACGAACACAGGATGTCTTTCTACTTATTTGCGTCTTCTTTAATTTCTTTCAGCAATGTTTTCTAGTTTCAGTGCATAGCATTTTTGTCCCCGTGGTTAAATTTATTCCAAGTTTTTTATTCTTTATGATGCTACTGTAAATGGGATTTTTTTCTTAATCTCCGTTTTGGAATTTTCACGGTAGTGTATAGAAACAAACCTGATTATGTATCCAGAAACTTTTCTAAATTTGCTCATTAGTTATAACAAGCTTTTTTGTGGAATCTCTAAGTTTTCTATGTATAAGATCGCGTCATCTGCAAAAAGAGATAATTTTATTTCTTTCTTTCCAATTTGGATGCCTTTTATTTCTTCTTCTTGCCTAATCTGCTCTGGCTAAGACTTCCAGTACTACATGGAACAGAAGTGGCAGGAATGGGCATCCTTGCATTATTACTGATCTTCGAGAAAAAGCTTTCAACTTTTCACCACTGAGTAGCATGTTAGCTGTGGGCTTTTCATATATGGTCTTAATTATGTTGTGGTATTTCCCCTCTGTTTATAATCAGTTAAATGCTTTGCCATGATAAGGTGCTGAATTTTATGAAATGCTTTTTCTATATCAATTGAGATAATTATGTGGTTTTTCTCCTTCAGTATGTTAATGTGGCATGTTACACATAGATTTTCGAATCTTGAACCACCCTTGGGTTCCAGGAATAAATCCCACTTGGTCATAGTGTATCATCCTTTTAATGTGTTGCTGAATTTGGTTTGCTAGTATTTTGTTGAGGATTTTTGTATCAATATTCATCAAAGATACTGTTCTATACTTTTCTTGTAGCATGTTTTTCTTTTTTTTTAGCCACACCACGCAGCATGTGGGATCTTAGTTGCCCGACCAGGGATAGAACCCACGGCCCCTGCAGTGGGAGCATGAAGTCTTAACCATGGGAGCGCCAGGGAAGTCTGCTTGAAGTATCTTTTTCTGGTTTTGCTATTAGAGTAATGCTGGCCTCATAAAATGAGTTTGGAAATGCTTCTTCCTCTTCAATTTTTGGGAAGAGTTAAGAAGGACTGGTGTTAAGTTTCTTTAAATGTTCAAAAGAATTTTCCAGTGAAGCCATCTGGTCCAAGGTTTTTCTTTGTTGGGAGGTTTTTGATTACTGATTCAAACTCCTTACTAGTTATATATCTGTTCAGATTTCTATTTCTTCATGTTCAGTCTTGGTTGGTTGTATGCTTCTGGAAATCTATTCATATCGTCCAGTTTATCAAATTTGTTAGTGTATAATTGTTCATAGCAATCTCTTGTAATCCTTTTTATTTCTGTGGCATCAGTTTTAATACCACCTTTCATTTCTGATTTTTCTCTTTTTTCCTCTGAGAGTTTGTCAATTTTGTCAATCTTTTCAAAAAACCGAATTTTAGTTTCACTGACTTTTTTTCTATTGTTTTTCTACATCTGATCATTTCTCTCTGCTCTGTTCTTTATAATTTCCTTCTTTCTGCTAACTTTGAGTTTAGTTTTCTAGTCCCTTAAAGTGTAAATGTACTGACTTGAGGTCTAATTTTTAATGTAAGCATCTGCCACTATAAACTCCTTCTTGGTACTGCTTTGCTACATCCCATAAATTTGGGTGTCTTGTGTTTTTGTTTTCATTTGTCTCAAGATATTTTCTAATTTCTCTGGTGATTTTAGCCCACTGGTTGTTCAAGAGTGTCTTACTTTCTACATACCTATGAATTTCCAGTTTTCCTTTAGCTACTGATTTCTAGTTTCATTCCACTGTGGTTTAAAAGATCCTCAGTATGATTTCAATCTTACTAAAGTTATTAAGACTTGTTTTGTGGCCTAACATGATTTCCCTTGGAGAATGTTCTTTGTTAATCTGAGAAGAACATGTATTCCGCTGTCATTGGGAATGTTCTATATAGTCTGGTTAGGTCCATTTGGTCTATAGTGTTGTTCAAATCTGCTGTCTGCTTACTGATCATCTCTATGTTGTTCTACTCATTACTGAAAGAGGGGTATTCAAGTTTCCTACTATTATTATGTTGTTGTCTATTTCTGTCCTTAATTCTGTCAATGTTTGCTTCATATATTTGGGAGCTGTGATATATGTATTACATATACAATATATATGTAATATATATAATCATATGATGACCTTCTTTGTCTCCTGTGACAAATTTTTGCCTTATTTTTTTGTCTGATGTACTTGCATACTTATTTTTAAAAATCTATTCAGCTACTCTGTATCTTTTGATTGCAGACTTTAATACATTTACACTGAAAGTAATTACTGATAGGGAAGCACTATTTCCATTTTGTTGATTGTTTTTTGTATGTCTTACCAGTTTATTTGTTCCTCTTTTCCGTTCTTGCTTCCTTCCTTTGTTGCAATGGTTTTCTGTAGGGACATGCTTTGATCCCTTTCTCATTTTCTTTTGTGTATATTCTACGGGTATTTTTGTGTGGGGGCTACAGAATATATTTTATAGTTACAACAATCTTTTACACTAATAACTTCAATCACATACAAAAACTCTACTCCTTTACATCTCCCCTCCACTTGTTATCAATAACACAAATTACATCTTTTTACATTTATTTATAATTACTATATTTATACTTTCATCTTTTAAGTTCTATACCCACATTAAAAGTGATTTACATACCACCATCACAGTATTACAGATTTTATACCTGTCTATATATTCACCTTTAACAAAAAGCATTATGTTTTCATGTGCCTTTATGTTACATCAAGCATCCTTTCATTTCAACGTGAAGGAACTCCCTTTAGTATTTCTGGTAAAGCAAGTCTAGTGACAATGTAATTACTCCCTCAGCTTTTATTTCTCTGGGAAGGTCTTATTTCTCCTTCATTTTTGAAGGACGGTTTTGCCAGATAGTATTCCTGGTTGGTAATTTTTATTTTCTTTCAGCACTTTGACTATATCATCCTACTTCCTCCTGGCCTGTAACGTTACTGCTAAGATATTCACTGAGAATCTTATGGGTGCTCCCTTGCATGTGACAACTCGCTTTTTTCTTGCTGTTTTTAAGATTCTCTCTTTGGCTTTGCCTTGTGACAGTTTTATTATAATGTGTCTTGGTTTGGGCCTCTTTTGAGCAACTTGAATTTGGATATTTATCTCCTTCCTCAGGTTTGGGAAGCTTCCTGCCCTTTTCTCCTAGTTCTCTGACACTGCATGTATTGGTCCACTTATTCGTGTCCCATAAGTCTCTTAGGCCTTCTACACTCTTTGCCATTCTTTTTTCTTTTTGTTCCTGACTCGGTAATTTCAAGTGACTTGTCTTCAAACTCACTGATTCTTTCTTCTACTTGGTCGATTCTGTTGTTGAACCCCCTAGAGAAATTTTCAATTTAGCTATTGTATTCTTCAGCTCCACAATTTGGTCCTTTTTTATACTTCCTCTTTGCTGATATTTACATTTTGTTCATGCATCATTTTCACAATTGCAGTTAGTTCTCTATGCTCTCTTGTAGCATACTGAGTTTAAGACAGTTAATTTGAATTTTTAGGTAATTCACAGATCTCAGCTTCTTTAGGGTCAGTTTCTGGATATTTCTTTTGTTCCTATGACTAGGCCATATTTCCCTGTTTCTTCATATGCCTCATTATTTATTTATTTTTTTTGTGGTACGCAGGCCTCTCACTGTTGTGGCCTCTCCCGTGGCAGAGCACAGGCTCCGGATGCGCAGGCTCAGTGGCCGTGGCTCACGGTCCCAGCCGCTCCGCAGCATGTGGGATCTTCCTGGACCGGGGCATGAACCTGTGTCCCCTGCATCGGCAGGCGGACTCTCACCCACTGTGCCACCAGGGAAGCCCTGCCTCATTATTTTTTGCTGAGATTTGGGCATTTGAAAAAAACTGCCACCTCTCCCAGTCTTTATGGACTGGCTTCATACAGGCAAAGACCTTCACCAATCATGCTGGCTAGAGATTCTGGGAGCCTCTAAATCTTTTCTGGGGATGTGTCTCCTCTAAGGTTGTGCATGTAATTTCCCAAGTAGAGAGTTTTCTCTTTCCAGAGCTTGTAACCTCTTTTTCCCTCTGGCATCTGTCTGTGGGGTTGTAGGCTCTCTGGCACTGCAACAAGCAGCTGAACTCTCGTTTGTTCTCAGTGGCCCCAGGTGTGCCAAGTATGACAGTCAGGTGAGACAAACTAGTCCCTTGGGCAGCTTCTCAAAAGGCCAGAACATAGGGCACATGCTCCACTCTTCTATTACCTTCCTGCCGAAGAAGTCATGAGTTTGGTGTTTACTACCAACTGTGCTAAGTTACGCCTGTGGGAACACGCCTGTGCGTGCAATGAAGCAGCCTCCTTACCCACTTCAATGCAACTGTTCTCAGCTTTGTGCTCGCCTGGCTTCCTGCAACTTCTTAACTGGTTTCTGGAGTCATAAAGGCTTTTTTGGACCATATATAGTTAAGGCAGTGTCTCCGAGGGGAAATAGGTTTGGGGCTTCCTTTCCACCATCTTGCTGGCATCACTCCTTTTATGTTTGCCTGGGCACCCCATTTGTGGCTGACTTCTGACATGGCGGCAGTCCTGTGGGACTGAGCCCTTCACTTGTGGGGTCTGTGCTAACTTCAGGTAGTGTCAGAACTGAAATGAATCGCAGAACACCCACTTGCTGTCAGAAAATTGGAGAACTGCTTGGTATCAGGAAAAAACAACATGGAGATATATATATTCCTTATGATAAAAATGGAAAGGTGTGGAGATGATCAGTCTTAATTATAGTTACAGACTGTCTTTTCTCTGTAAAATTTCTTAGCACACTTTCTTGCCACATCGATCAATGTCTGTAACTACATCTTGGGGCAAAACTCCATGTATTGTTTAAAACACCATCACTATAAAACTTTGTTTTTAAAAAGTATTATTGGTCTTCAGTCAACAAGCTTAGTATTTAGCTATAGCCAAATACCTGGCAAAGAAGATCTAAAAAGAGATATAAATAGTTACAAGGAAGCCCTAAATCACATCAGGTATTATTTTACAGTTTAACTGATACAGAAGAGGGAGAATGAAGTAACTGGTACGTGACTTACAGTAGGTCACTGGGGGGAATTGTGTAATAAAGCCTCTTGTTTGTAATAAGAATTTGCTGCTATAACACAGCACAACACAACACAACACCACCTCTGGGGTGCAAGACAGCCCGGCACTACTGACCTATGTGACGAGGGAAAGAGAGGAAGCCAGGCAGGTGCACACACAGCTTCCTCTCACAGGACAGGCCAGAACCTGGACACAGAGCCCCTGCTGGTGCAAACGATGCTCTCTGGTTAGGGAGCTGTACACCCAATGAACACTTGCTACTGGGTAAAAGCAGTCTCCCTAGAAGGGCACCTGCTGGCCCCCCGGCTCCGCAGAACTAAGATGAACACCGTTACACACACAGTTCTGACTGTTTACAAAACACCTCCTGGCTCCTTCTGCCTCCACGCTCCATCTGGGTTAAGACAGTCACATGCTGTTCTTAAGGTCGTATCCTTGACCATAAAAGCGTGACTCATTTCATCATGGAATGAGATAAAGGACCAAACTAGACAATTTATGTGAAAGCATGCAAAGCTACACAAATGCACGCTTGTTAATTAATAAAATGTAAGCCCAGGAAGAATACAAATGAGCTCTGGCACCCTCCCATTTATTTCCAAGTTTAGCAATTAAGACTTCCTACTTGTACCTGAAATCACAACAAATTCCACACTGCAAACCTCAAACGAGTCAAGTTGCCTTAGAATTAGAAGAGACTTCAAAGATCCTTTAGTCTAAACCAGGGGTCAGCAAAGAATGGCCCAGCCCTGTTTGTGTAAATACAGTTCTACTGGAACGCAGCCACACTTGTTCACTTACACATGTCATAGCTGTTTGCACAGGACAGCTGCAAAGTTGAGCCGCTGTGATGGAGACTGTATAGCCCACACAGCCCAATTCCTGCTCTAAACCTCTCACTGAGAACAGGGATTCTGGAGAGGGAATAACGGACTCACCCACCCCTAGTCACACAATTAGTGACAGGTGGGCCCAGGTCTGCCTGCTGACACCGGGCTACCTACTCCCTTTCCCCTGGTCCCAGTTCATTCATCAGCTGCCGTGTAAGTTCTGAAATGGAGAGCCAGGTCCTTGCAGTTTTTCACAAACGATGAGCCCTTCAGCTCCTCCCCCCCAGGACCGCACCTGCGCGGCTCATCCATCAGGATGTGCGACGCCATCCCAAGTCACACGTCCACAGTCAACTCGTTAAGAAGCTCCCAAAGCCACAGCGCCCTGGGCTTCCCTGCTGCTCAGAGGTGACATCTTCGTCCTGATCACTCCGACAGCCCTTCAGCCTTTGACCTTCATTCACCTCAAAAGGCAACAGCTCTCTTCCGTCAGCTTTGGCAAGCTCACTTCTTCCCGCTCGTCCTCATACGAATCCATCTAGAATTCAGGCTCTTATTTCCCGTCCGAACTCCTACACCAGAATCCTGTTTTAAATGCACCTTGCCTCTAATCCCTCCTCCTCAGACAAGTATTTCCTGTCAAATAGCATAAAGCCCTGACTCAAAGGCCCTCAATAGTTGTCTAAAAGGTGAAGTCTGAAACCCTTAATGGTGCTTCCCAACCTCCCGTGCCAGTTAAATCGGTTTGTTCTCTACCCCCCAAACCTCTTTTGGATCCAAAGCTACGCCATTTCCCCCCTTTTTCACTGTCTTTCCTCAAGAACCGGCTTAAAGTCTACCTGCTCTTCCTCCAATAGTTACGTTGAAAGGAGGTGAATAAACGGGTGCGTGTGTGTGTGACAGCTGTGCTTTTCTCACAGTGTTCTAGTACTTTCCACTTGCTAATTCACCAGAGAACCATCTACCTCCCATAGTAAGACTTCGAGAAATACACTCATCATTACAATCCTTAAGCACAGCAAAAAGTAAAAGTGTCCTAGGGTGTTTGTTTTGTTGAAATTTGAGCCAAGACACAATTTTACCAATGCTTTTTAAGGCACTAACTGTTGAAATTTTTGAATATAAAATATGGATGTTTGCAAAGTGAAGAAAAATATCACAGATTCATGATAACCTGGTAAGGTAAGAGAAAGAGGGTAGGAAAAAAAAAAAAAAAAAACCTCAAGAGAAACCCGGATTCAAATTCCTATTAGTGGCTACATAACTCTACACAAGTTTTTTAGCTTTCTTAAGTTCCTCAAATGTAAAATACAGTTGATTCTCGTTATTCAAGGCAGCTGCGCTGTAAAAGTTGCCACGGACAATGAATCAGCAAATAGTGAATCAGTGCTCTTACAGGAAATACGGGGTCAGGTTCCTGTGAGCCTCTGTCACATTTTCATCAATCATTCAATACATAACCTTGTTTTGTGTGTGTTTCTGTATAAAGACACTTTATTTAATATGTATTGTATAGTCATTAACGTTGACCTCACACCTGAACAAAGCTCATCTAACATGCATCTTCTCCTTAAGGTACATCACAGTCTTCTGTGATGCAATTTTTAACGAGTAGCAATTTTTACAGAATATTCTAAGTCATACGACCTTAAGCTCTAGTAAAATCAGTAAAAGTGAATCTTATGAACTAGGATTTTACACTCTTAGGAATAACAATTTCAGTCTAAATGCTTAATATTAGCATTGATGGGTGAACATTATACAGAGGAGTGTGCTGAGGCCTGGGGCCTGAGACAGACACCAAGCCTTAACCATTTCCATCCTCAAGTGGCCACTGTGCTAACAGGACAGGGCGGGGGACCTTGGAATTCAACCAGCTCAGGCCTAGAGAGGTTCACGAGCCCAGGCACGTACAAACATCCACAAACCTGAGATGAGCTGATCTGAATCTGGGGGAAAAGTCCAGAACTATGCCATCCAATTCACTAACCAGCAGCTAAACACAGCTGCCAGGGAGCTAGAACAGGGCTAGCAAGACTGAGGAAACACATTTTAAATGATTTATGTACCAATTCAAAAAAAGACACTCAATTCAGTTATCAGAAAACTTTTATGTATGTTCAGAACAACCTGGAGAAAACAATCTACTTTTTCAACTGCAAATTTTATAAAATCTAAATACCGACCGCGTATTTCTGAGGAAAAGTGAGTATACAAATTGAGATGTGCTAGTAAATGTAAAATACACACTAGATTTCAAAGACTTAGTATGAAAAAGAGGGAAAGTAAAGTAACTCCTTAACAAATTTCTGTATTGGCTACATATTGATATAATTAATATTTTGGATATATTTAATTTAGAATATTGCATTGAAATTAATTTCACCGTTTTAAAAAACACTTTTAATGTGGCTACCAGAAAATTTTTGCACTGTATTTCTATTGGACTGTGCTACTCTGTCTCACAAACAGGAGAAACTTCAGGCCTCCTTTGAGATACCTTAAGTGAACCTAGAGGGAAGGAGTATTTCACGTCTGCTCTTTTATCTTCTCCTCCTCTTCCTCCCCTTCCCTCAGTTAACTGTCTGCTTTTATTTGATGAAAGGAGTTTTGCGGACTAAACATCGGATTTATCATGGGACTGTCCAATAAGACTAACCTCACAAAGAAGTGTCTGCCTAGTCCCAAATGAACCTGTATCCAGGAAGAAATCAGATCTTCTAGGCTAGATGACTCCCACTCATCCTTCCAGGCCGGTGAAAAGAAAGCCGACGCTGCAATTCCTTCCATGATGACCCATTTAACCCCCTCAGCACTTTACACTCAACCCCAGTTCCCACATCTGGTGGTGCCGACAATCCTGCGCCCAGTCCCTTCACTCCACAAGCACGGAGAGGTGCACACAGCTGCACCTCCAGCCCTTTCTTGGCATTAGGGTCACAGCAGTGGACATAAAATCCTTCTCTGTGGAGCCTTTCGACTAGAATCTAGATGACTCTTAAGAAGACAGTTTAGTGCTCTCTAAACGCTATCAAATCAGTGAAATGCAGGAGGTCGGTGTCACTGGTAGGGGCGCGGCCCGGCTGATGCTGGGATCACTGTCACCGCCACCCTCCCAGCTCCTGTCCATCGGCAGCCTCCCCCCACTAGCCTGGCCGGGCCACATGGGCAGCAAGATTCCAGAGCTGCTGACAAAGATTCTCAGGGTCAAGACTCATTGACATTGATCAGAAACAGGGCACAAGGGAGCCTGACTCCATTCTGGTCAAGTAGAGAGTCTCTGTCACCATCTAGTAGTAGCTGTCACCCTCCTGCTTTGTGACTGGTTTACACATCTGGCAAATGGTGGCACTAACCTAGTCAAGGGCTTTTAGCAGTGTCTAAGGACAACAGACAATACACGGTAGAGCAGCTTCACCTTATTCCAATTTCACAGATGAAAAACAAACCTGAAGCTTGTCTGGATAGGGGGGCCTGCACAAGGGCATCTGGCTAACAAGCAGCAGGGGTGGGACTCAACCAAGGCATACGGATATGGACACCAGTGACAACGTCCATATCTGAACCATCAGGCTGTATCTGCACATAAATGCAGTCATTTTGACTCCAGTTTAATCCATCTAGTGACACGGTAACAGGACTGATGGGGAAGACTTTAGAAGTCTTCGTTTAGGCTTATAAACACAGGAAAAGCTATTTAATATCATCTACGAGGGAAACACAAATTAAAGCCACATTAAGGTAGTCCTTTTCACCCATCAGATCTAAAACTCTGCAGACATACTGCATTGTATCATATTGGCCAGCCCATCCTGAAAGCCAGTTGCATTCACAGCTGGTTGACGCATACATTCATGCAACCTCTTTGGGAGGGCAGTTTCGAGACATCTATCAAAATTACAAAGGGAGATTTTCTGATGATGCCTATTCTAACCAGTGTGAGGTGATACCTCATTGTAGTTTGATTTGCATTTCTCTAGTAATTAGTGATGTTGAGTAGCTCTTCACGTGCCTCTTGGCCAACTGTATGTCTTCTTTGGAGAAATGTCTATTTAGGTCTTCTGCCCATTTTTTTTTTTTTCTTTTGCGGTACATGGGCCTCTCCTGTTGCGGAGCACAGGCTCCAGACGCACAGGCTCAGTGGCCATGGCTCATGGGCCTAGCCGCTCCGCGGCATGTGGGATCTTCCCGGACCGGGGCACGAACCTGTGTCCCCTGCATCGGCAGGCAGACTCTCAACCACTGCGCCACCAGGGAAGCCCTTGTGCCCATTTTTTGATTGGGTTGTTTGTGTTTTTGATATTGAGCTGTATGAGCTGTTTATATATTTTGGAGATTAATCCTTTGTCCGTTGACTTGTTTGCAAATATTTTCTCCCATTCTGAGGGCTGTCTTTTTGTCTTGTTTATAGTTTCCTTTGCTGTACAAAAGCTCTTAAGTTTCATTAGGTCCCATTTGTTTATTTTTGTTTTTATTTCCATTACTCTAGGAGGTAGGTCAAAAAAGATCTTGCTGTGATTTATGTCAAAGAGAGTTTTTCCTATGTTTTCCTCTAAGAGTTTTATAATTGGTCTTACATTTAAGTCTTTCACCCACTTTGAGTTTATTTTTGTGTATGGTGTTAGGGAGCGTTCTAATTTCATTCTTTTACACATAGCTGTCCAGTTTTCCCAGCACCACTTATTGAAGAGACTGTCTTTTCTCCATTGTATATCCTTGCCTCCTTTGTCATAGATTAGTTGACCATAGGCGTGTGGGTTTATCTCTGGGCTTTCTATCCTGTCCCATTGATCTATATTTCTGTTTTTGTGCCAGTACCATATTGTCTTGATGACTGTAGCTTTGTAGTATAGTCTGAAGTCAGGGAGTCTGATTCCTCCAGCTCCGTTTTTTTTTTTTTTCTCAAAATGCTTTGGTTGGGTTTCCCTGGTGGCGCAGTGGTTGAGAGTCCGCCTGCCGATGCAGGGGACACGGGTTCGTGCCCCAGTCCGGGAAGATCCCACATGCCGCAGAGCGGCTGGGCCCGTGAGCCATGGCCGCTGAGCCTGCGCGTCCGGAGCCTGTGCTCCGCAACGGGAGAGGCCACAACAGTGAGAGGCCTGTGTACCACAAAAAAAATAAATAAATAAAACTGCTTTGGCTATTCGGGGTCTTTTGTGTCTCCATACAAATGCTGGAGAGGGTGTGGAGAAAAGGGAACCCTCTTGCACTGTTGGTGGGAATGTAAATTGATACAGCCACTATGGGGAACAGTATGGAGGTTCCTTAAGAAACTAAAAATAGAATTACCATATGACCCAGCAATCCCACTACTGGGCATATACCCAAAGAGAACCATATTTCAAAAAGACACATGGGGCTTCCCTGGTGGCACAGTGGTTAAGAATCTGCCTGCCAATGCAGGGGACACGGGTTCGAGCCCTGGTCCGGGAAGATCCCACATGCCGCGGTGCAACTAAGCCTGTGCGCCACAACTACGGAGCGCCACAACTACGGGCTCTAGAGCCCACGAGCCACAACTGCTGAAGCCCGCATGCCGCAATGAAGAGTAGTCCCCACTCACTGCAACTAGAGAAAGCCCCTGCACAGCAACAAAGGCCCAACACAGCCAAAAATAAATAAAATAAAATTAATTAATTAAAAAAGAAAAGACACACGTACCCCAATGTTCACTGCAGCACTGTTTACAATAGCCAGGTCATGGAAGCAACTGAAATGCCGATCAACAGATGAATGGATAAAGAAGATGTAGCACATATATGCAATGGAATATTACTCAGCCATAAAAAGGAACGAAATTGGGTCATTTTGTAGAGACATGGATGGACCTAGAGGCTGTCATACAGAGTGAAATAAGTCAGAAAGAGAAAAACAAATATCGTATATTAACACATATATGTGGAATCTAGAAAAATGGTACAGATGAACCAGTTTGCAAGGCAGAAATAGAGACACAGATGTAGAGAACAAATGCATGGACACCAAGGGGGAAAAGCGGGGGTGGGGGGTATGAATTGGAAGATTGGGATTGACATGTACACACTAATATGTATAAAATAGATAACTAATATGAAAAAAAGAAAAATAAACTAATAAATGATAAATGTTTGATTTTTTAAAAATTACAAAGGGAGGTAGGTCCCCTTGGACTCAGCAGCTCCACTTCTAGACATCTATCGTCAGATATGTGAAATGATTTATGCTCATGCTTGTAATAGAAAGAGACTAGAAATAACCTCCTATAGGTCACCAATAGAGGTCTGGCATTTAAAGTCTATATATCCATACCAGGAAATACCATACAACACTGAAACACACACAAACACTGGAAAGAATAAAGAAGCTCTTCACATAACAATCGGATCCAAAACGTATTGCTAAGTGGAAAAAGCAAGGGGTAAGTGTCTTAAAGTTGTTAATTAAAGCCCAGTCTATCCTCAAAGCCCAAGCTCCTTCCAGTATATCACCCCCAAGCAAGAGTGTGAGGCCTCAGAGCATTTACTTTCTCAACTAAAGCGCTCCCATAAACCTTCAAGCATCTACTTCACTCCTTTCTTCCCATCACCATAAAGCAAACCTAAACAGAGCTCTCACAGTACCCCACAAGAAAGATTCGGTGTCATCTCAACTAAGACTTACTACCCCTTGGTTCTTCCTACCTTCAGAGCAGAGTAAAAAGCACCTGAAATGTTCCCTGATTTTTTTTGGAATGCGTACAGAATATATCTAAGCCTTTTAAAATTTTAACATGAAAATATGCCAAAAATGCCATGAGTTTTGTTTTTAAGGACATTGAAGTACAGCTAGCTAAGTCCCAGTGCAGTGCAGCTCAAAGCAAGTGAAGGCCGGCCCAAACCTCAGCACGCGGATCTCATCGCAGACCCCCATTTCCTTCTCACCGCTCACAGACCCCGGAGCAGGGCCTAAAGAAGACTTAGCAACTCCATATCCACCAGAAGGAGCCCAATTAGATTTAATAATACACAGGCTTAAAGATGATTTTTTTCAGCTGCAGTGCTAAGACAGAAAGCGCTCCATGGTACACATATTATTTATCGAGGGAGTAATTCAAAGTGCAGAAAAATGTTTGTAGTGGGAAAACAAATGTATGATTTTAAACATACATTTATGTATATGCATAAATGTCTCATGGATAGCTATATAAAAAAAGGTAACAATACTTCCCACTTGAAAGAGGAAGAAGGTACGACGCGGCATTTAATATCCAGAAATCTTTTACCATATGCATAGCAGATTTTTTTTTTTAATTAGACTCATTAAAACTTGTAAGGCTCTCTTTTTTAAATGATTACAATAAACGATTCACCTTAAAAACACCACTGTTATACTTTAATACAAAATAGATGTGTATTCATCACAAAAAATGCCAATTGCCTAAAGAAATGCTCAGAGAAATTTATTTTCTATAATGTTAAAGCTATTTTAGTAACAGTCAAGTGTTCCTTAAATCCAAGTAATGACTGAATGCCTCACATTTCAAACTTATTAGAACCTAACATTAAGCTATTTTTTTCTTTTTAAAAAACAACACAGATTACAGCCATGTGACCTGATTTTCAAGTAGGTCGAACAGACCAGATTTGAATACAAACTAAATGCCTTTCTAGAATAAGACAAAGTGTACTCTGAGCCTCCATGTTTAATATGAGCGGGCTGACAGGGGTGCAGGGGTGGTGGTGGGCCGCCAGAGACTGAAAATGAAACAGAATGAGACACAATTTAACAGATCCATTAAATTCTTCTCGTATGAATTCCTACCTCTTTCAACTTTAAAACAAAATTTTGCCAGCAGAAGTTTTATGGTAGACTTGTCGTGAATTTTAAAGTTTAATGCTGAGAGAAGCTGGCTTTGGGATAAAGATCAATCTACCTGATGAAATGAACTAAATTTAGAGTATGACTGACTTGCCACAAAAAGTCTGCTTTTCTAGAAGCAAAGTTTTCAGCACATCAAACCAGATACCCTTAATAAAGTAACACAGAAGCTGCAGTCAAATCTCACTCCTAGAAGATAATACGGGATAAAATCCAGATGACTTTGGGTGTGCTGATGGCTTTGGGGAAACACCACCACAGACATGATCTATGAAAGAAATAACGGATAACCTGGACTTCAGTAAAATTAAAAACTTCTGCTCTGTGAAACATAATGTTAAGAAAATGGAAAGACAAGCCACAGACTGGGAGAAAATATTTGGAAAAGACATCTGATAAGGGACTGTTATCCAAAATGCACAAAGAACTCTTAAAACTCAACAATAAGGAGAAAAAGCAACTCAATTAAAAAATGGGGCAAAAAAATCTGACCAGACATCTCACCAAAGAAGACATACAAATGAGATGGCAAATGAGCAATGTAAAGAGATGCTCCACATCACATGTCATCAGGGAAATGCAAATTAAATGAGATACCACTACACACCTATTAGAATGACCAAAATCCAGAGCACTGATAACGAATGCTGGAATGCAAGGACAGGAAGCAAGAGGAACTCTCATTTGTTGCTGGTGCGCATGCAGATTGGTACAGCCACTTTGGAGACAGTCTGGTTTCTTACAAAACAAAACATATTCTTAGCCTATGATCCAGGAATCACACTCCTTGGTATTCATCCAAGTGAGTTAAAAACTAATGTCCACACAAAACCCTGCACATGATGTTTTATAGCAGCTTTATATACAACTGCCAAAACTTGGAAGCAACCAAGATGCCCTTCTGTAGGTGAACAGGTAAACTGGTACATGCAGATGATGGAATATTATTCAGCGTTAAAAAGAAATGAATTACCAAGCCGTGAAAAGACAGGGAGGACCCTTAAATATACTGCTCAGTAAGAGAAACGAATCTATAAAAGCTGCATATTTTACGATTCAACTCTGACATTCTGGAGAAGACAAAACTACGGAGACTAAAAAGATCAGTGGTTGTGGGGCTGTAGGAAGGGGTGAATGGGCAGAGCACAAAGGGTTTTTCGGGCAGTGAACCTCCTCTGTATGGCACTATAATGGTGAGTTCATGTCATTACACATTTGTTCAGACCCACAGAACGAACAACACCAAGAGGGAACCCTAATGTAAACTGTGGACTCTGGGCGATAATGATGTGTCCGTGGAGGTTCACTGGTTGTAACAAATGGGATTTTGCTAGTATCAGGGGGAGGCTGTGTTTGTATGGGGACCGGGGGTATATGGGAACTCTGCATTTTCCACTCAATTGTTGGGTACCTAAAAATAGAGACTATTAAAACACACACACAAATACACAGTGAGAAAAAAAGGTATAGATTGTAATTCTGTAAACTTGAAGATCGGGAAAAAAAAGTTTTAATAAATGTGTCACTAATGGTCGAGTCTAGGAAGTAGATATGTGGGTGTTCAATCTCCTACCCTTCAAACTTTTCCCTGTTAGTAATTTAACTTAAGAGGAAAAAACGTGTTTTAGGATTCATTAGGAGAAATAGAAGCAGAACATAGGAAGAATTAATTTAAAAATTTTAAGAGTTCGTTCAGAAACAACAAATTTGCTTATCCTTAACCAATAACAGTTATTTACAAAATTAAATAACTCTGTAACCACATTTAAACTGCATATAAATTCTCAACATTATATTTAAGAGAGCTGCTGTTTAAAGTAACCATAAAGGGCTTCCCTGATGGCACAGTGGTTAAGAATCCACCTGCCAATGCAGGGGACACGGGTTGCAGCCCTGATCCAGGAAGATCCCACATGCTACGGAGCAGGTAAGCCCGTGTGCCACAACTACTGAGCCTGCGCCCTAGAGCCCGTGAGCCACAACTACTGAGCCTGCGTGCCTAGAGACCATGCTCCGCAACGAGAAGCCACCGCGATGAGAAGAGCACGCACCGCAACGAAGAGTAGCCCCCACTCGCCACAACTAGAGAAAGCCCGCGTGCAGCAATGAAGACCCAACGCAGCCAAAAATAAATAAATAAATAAATTTATAAAAATAAAGTAACCACAAAATATTGAGATTTAAAAAATAAATACTAGGGCTTCCCTGGTGGCGCAGTGGTTGAGAGTCCGCCTGCTGATGCAGGGGACACGGGTTTGTGCCCCGGTCCGGGAAGATCCCACGTGCCGCGGAGCGGCTGGGCCTGTGAGCCATGGCCGCGGAGCCTGCGCGTCCGGAGCCTGTGCTCCGCAACGGGAGAGGCCACAACAGTGAGAGGCCCGCGTACCGCAAATAAATAAATAAATAAATAAATAGTAGGGTGAGCACTAATACCAGCAAAACTTGATTTCTGAAAGACACTTCAGATAGGGACCATATTTAAATGCTTAATCAAGGGCATTTAACTCCTATAAAAAATGTCTTATCAAGATGAGACAACTTCAGTTCCAAGGGAAGTTATTAAGAACCAACTGGGAAAGAAACAATCTGGTGAACTATTTACAAGTCCTGGGAAGAAAGATACAGATCCCCATTAACTTCCGTTACAGGCCACCAGCAACAGGAGAGTTTCCAAACATTTAACAAACAAGAAACTGTATGACCACCGTCATTTTAAAAATAAAATAAAGAGCTGAATTTCACTGCATATGGAAAGGAACGCTGCGTTGGGGGTGAGGTGGAGGGAAGCATTTGTAGCGCAGACAGGATCCACCTGGGATCCTTTTTAATTAAAAAATTCTAAACATTCCAGGCACATCTCTGAACTTGTAAGGCCAGTGTCTTTCTGTATAAAGGACATCTGCCTTCTTCCTCCAGCCAAAGGTTTAAACATAGGTGAAGGTCTGTTGCTTATCCAAACAAGTATTTAGCACACTTAGCTCGCTGCTTTGGCCCCCACCGGTCCAGGCCTTGCCAGTGAGTCTGCCTCGGCGTGGCACGGTCCCGGACTCGCCGCGGAGAGGACGGCCCGAGCACCATCCACTTGGCAGGCAGGTCCCCGTCCGCAGCAAGGCCACGGCCCGAGGTTTCTGGGTGCGCGCCCTGTGCCCTACCACCTCCGGGGGCTGCGCCCGCGGTCCCGAACCCGCGCGAGGGAGGTGGCGGGCCGCGGGGTTCAGTCACTCCTAACGTGGGGGGTCACCACGAGCCACGCGGTGGCCCCCGGACCAACCTCGGGATCCTAACGGGCCGCGCGGCGCGGGCCTCACCTGCGCACCCCACCTGTGCGCCTCTCCAACCGCGCAGCGCAGGCCTCACCTGCGCCCATCACGACCCGCGCCCCCTCACCTGCGCGGCGGCGGCGGCGGCGGCGGCGGCGGCGGCGGCGGGGGGCGGCGGCCCCGCCCGCAGGCCATCCTCCTCCTCTGGGGGCTCGTCCAGGAGCACCCGGCTCCGGCCCAGCTTCCACATGCTCCCGGGCGGGCGCCGGCGTCCGTGCGTCCGTGCGCGCCCCTCTTCGGCCGGCCCGCAGCGCGGACGCACCGGCTGCGGCTCCTGCAGGACCAGACGCGGCCAGTGGGGCCGGGCGGGGCCGGGCTGTGGGGCGGGCCCACCTCCAGGACCGGGGCCTTCCCACCCCC
>RJWK010013177.1:0-39530 GCA_004363435.1 Platanista minor
TTCTCTAGTAGGTCTGTGTCTTTATTCCTGTCTTGCCCCTAGGTTCTTCACATTTCTTTTTTTCTTAGATGCCCTATATATGTGTTAGCACACGGTATTTGTCTTTCTCTTTCTGACTTACTTCACTCTGTATGACAGTCTCTAGGTCCATCCACCTCACTACAGATAACTCCATTTCGTTTCTTTTTATGGCTGAGTAATAGTCCATTGTATATACGTGCCACATCTTCTTTATCCATTCATCCGATGATGGACACTTAGGTTGTTTCCATCTCCTGGCTATTGTAAATAGAGCTGTAATGAACATTTTGGTACATGACTCTTTTTGAATTATGGTTTTCTCAGGGTATATGCCGGGCAGCCCCTCTTGCTTAGAAGACTTGCAACTTCCCTTTCAGAAGACAAGCTAGGTTGCTGTACACCCAGTCCCCTGGGGCAGCGAGGCTCTTGCCCCTGAGGGGTAAACACATCAAGGGCCTGATGTTGGTGACATTGCCCTGGGCAGTGAGGTGGGGCACGCAGAGCGGATGCAGCGAGGGCAGTGTGGGCCCGGGGCTCACACGCGCCGACACCCTGTGGGGCAGGCACTACTCTCATTCCCTCTTTACCTGGGGAAACTGAGGCACAGAGAGTTAGCCAGCTGGCCCGAGGGCAGAGCAGGATCCAATCCAGCCCACCTTAACCTACAGGGCTCCCTCCACCAAAGATCAGGTGGGAAGGAACACATCAGCATTGGGCTGGCAGGTTCAAGCCAGGGTCATCGTCACGACTTGTGCATCCTTAGGTGAGTTGCTTATTTCTTTTCTTAAGCCTCAGTTTTCTCATCTGTGAAACAGGGACAGTGGGACCCATTTCAAAGGGTTGTCATGAAGGCAGGACACTGAGCTGCCTCCTGACTCCCAGCCTGTGCGCTCCCAAGGCCCATGTGTGGTTATTTTCGCAGCGCCCGTGGGCAACTGCCCTGCACCAAATTGTTGTCTAGATCTGTCTGGTTTCTAAGGCTCAAGGACAAAATTTAGAACTGAATACCCTAGAGATTTGGAACCTGAATTTATTGTTTCATTCTCAGCAGCCCTGACGGTGCTCCCGCACTCGGGGCCTCCAGGGCTGACCGTTCAGAGGCCAAGTTCCCCTGCACGGGGTGTAAGGGGAGGGCAGCTGGGGGGGTGGGGTGGGTGCGGTGCTCTGTCCCCTGCACCCGTCAGAGAGCAGGTCGTCCAGACAGGCTGCAAAACGCTTTATGTGCTGGGCTGGAAGACCTACTTCCCTCATGATTTTTTTCAAGCTCATAGTAAAGTAAGTTAAAAGCCTGGAACAAAGTGCTGGAAGGGGGCCACGGGAGCAGAGAGGGGAAACGGGGTGGGGGGACCTCGGGTGCCTCTGTGGTAGCTCCACTGCTGCGGCCTCCGTGCCTCCACTCCCCCAGCTCAGAGCCCGGTGCCTAGTGCCCAGTGAAATCTAGAATCTCAACCGAGGTTTAAGGGCAAAGTGAACCCCTTTGGCCCCGTGTGGAGGAGAGCCTGCATCTGAGGGAGGCGGGGCCCTCCCAGGTCCCACCTCTGCTGGGGACACGCTGGCCTCGGGGACACCCTGGCCTCCGGGCCAGGCCTCCTGCTCACACCCACGACCCACACGGGGCGATAGTGCTGCTCCAGACCCACTGGCGCCTCTCACGCCTGCCTCCCGGGGCTGCTGGCTTGGGGGGGTTCCATGCTGAGGGGCGGCCGAGGACAGCCCGCTGAGAAAGCACTGGATGCCTGTCCCTCCGGGGCCGCCGCCAGCACCTGTCACAGCAGAGCAGCCTGCTCCCCTGAGATGGGGAGGAGACACCGCCAGGGCCCCCGGCACGCGATCTGGGGCTGCAGGGAGGGCCAGAGCTGTCGCCCGAGCAGCCTCCGGGGCCTGTGTCTTCTCCCGGTCGGCAGGACCCCATCTCTCAACGGTGGGGACACAGGGACTGGGGGCTTCTGTCGAGCTTTCGGGTTAATTAGGAGGACTGAGTGAGAAGGAGGTGGGAGATTCAGGCCGGTGGGATGTGCTTCTGTGGGTTTGCAGGACTTCCCCGCCTGCCCACATGCGTTTCCACCTGGGTCGGGGGGCAGGGCGTGGGGTGGGCAGCAAACGCTCGAGAGTTTCGGCTCAGGCCCTACCTCTTCCGTTCACAGGCTGTGTGATTTAGAGCAAGTGACTTAACCTCTCTGGGCCTATTTCCTCAGCTGAGAAATGGGACAGTGGGATTGCCTCCTCACAGGCTTGTGGGAGTTCAGTGAGGGGCGTGAGCTGCAGGTGCAGGGCCGGCTCGGCACACACCCTGCGGACCTGAAGGCCGCCTACCATCCCTCCTCCTTACCTGGCCTGCTGTCCCTGCCGAGTAAGAAACCCTCCCTTGTTTATTCTCACCTAGGTGTAAAAATCTACGCTTTGCACTCACTTACATGCCCATTTAAAAATTTTCCATTTCTTATGTTTTCATTGATTTTTATGACTTTTGTCTAGCTATTTTTTCTCTGTTAAGACAGCTATTCTCCAAAATCTATCAATCTATCATCTATGTATGTATGTATGTATGTATGTATGTATCTCTCTCTCTATCTCTCTATCTATTCTCTGTCTACAGCTGTGTTAAAACCTGACTCCTTTGTAGAAGGACACACGCATCTCATGTAGATCCGTATTTGTTCTGTGATAATGGCGTGGAGGTCGACTGGGCTGCTGTGGTCAACTATGCCGAGGGTGGGACCCACTGCAGAGTCCCGCGTGCTGCCTGCTCCTCCCGAGTTTCCCATGGTCGACGCCACAACTCAACCCTGCGGGTGAAAGCCTGAGGCTCAGGTTGGTGAGGGCTGGACAAAATCGCAAGGCCGGTAGGTGTTGCAGCCGGGATTAAAGACCAGTCTCTGAAGGCTCAGGAAAGGCCCGTTTCCCTCTCCAGCCTGACTGGGGACCTCTGCTTTGTCTGGCGGAGCACACTGGCTGGGTGGGGGAGAAGCAGCGGTGGCTGGAGAGTGGAGGATGGGTGGGTGCTTCCCCAGCAGTGGGAGGATGCTGATGGATGAAATGGCAGATTGGCTTCTGAGCCTGACAGATAGGTTGCTCATGTTCCCTGAAGTCGTCAGATGGAGGAAACACAACTGTTGCCGGAAGCTGTGGGGCCCCATCTGCCGCCCCTGCGGGAGAGCTGACAAGGCAGAGCGGCGGTGGCCTGTACTATCCGCTCCAGGTGCTCCGGCTCTTCTAGGGGGCTCCATGTGGGGTCCGCCCTGACCAAGCCCCTCCTCGTGGGTGACGCCGATGGCTGCTGTACCCTCTCTGCCTGGTGCTCAAGGCCTCCTGACTGAAGACCACTGCCCTCCTGGACCTGCCCCCCCCCTTCTCCCGGGGTCCCTCCACTTGCCTCTGCCCTGGGGAAGGACAACTGTGTGGTGCTGACTGTCAGGCTTCGGAATCCACCTGGGCTCCAGTCTGAGCTCGCCCGCCTCCCAGGTGCAAACACTGGATTGAGACAATATTTGTCCTTTTGTGACTGGCTTATTTCCCTTAGAGTAATGTCCTCAATATTCATCCACATTGTAGTATGTGTCAGAATTTCCTTCTTCCTTAAGGCTGAGTAATATCACATTTTATATATATACACACACATACACAGTTTTCTTCATTCATCTGTTGATGGACTCTTGGGTGGATTCCATACCTTGGCAATTGCTGCTGCAGTAAACATGGGAGTACAGATATCTCTTTGAGATACAGATGTCCTTTCCTTTGAAAATATATCCAGAAGTGGGCTATATCACTGGATCATATGGTGGTTCTATTTTAAAATTTTAAATGAATTTCCATGCTGTTTTCTATAACTGGCTTTACCAATTTACATTCCCACCAACAGTGCACGAGGCTTCCCTTTTCTCCACATCTTCACTAATACTTGCTATTTCTTGTCTTTTTGATAATAGCCATTCTGACTGGTGTGAGGTGATATCTTCTTGCGGTTTTGATTTGCATTTCCCTGACGATTAGCGATGCTGAGCATCTTTTCATGTGCCTCTTGGCCCTCTGTAGATCTTCTTTGGAAAATGGTCTATTCAGGTGCTTTACTCATTTATTAGTTAGGCTACTTGATATCGAGTCGTTTGTGTTCCTTTTATATTTTGGATATTAACCCCTTGTCAGATGTATGGTTTGGAAATATTTCCTCCCATTTTGTAGGTTGTCTCTTCATACTGTTGAATATTTCTTTTGCCGCACAGAACCTTTTTAGTTTGATACAATCCCATTTGTCCAGTTTTGCTTTTGTTGCCTGTGCTTTTAGGGTCAGATCCAAAAAAATCATTGCCCAGACCAATGTCAAGGAGCTTTTCACCTATATTGTCTTCTAGTAGTTTTACAGTTTCAGGTCTTTCATGTTATGTCTTTAACTCATTTTGAGTTGATGTTTGTGTATGGAATGGTAAAAGGATCCAATTGCATTCGTCTGCACGTGGATAACTTGTTTTCTCAACACCATTTATTGAAGAGACTGTCTTTTCCCCACTGTGTGTTCTTGCCACCTTATAGAAGCTCTAATGACCCTAAATGTATAGATTTATCTCTGGGTTCTCTCCTCTGTTACATGGCTCTGTCTTTGTGCCAGTACCATGCTGTTTTGATTACTATAGCTTTGTAGTATATTTTGGAATCAGGACATGTGATGTCTCCAGTTTTGCTCTTTTAGCTCAAGATTGTTTTGCCTGTGCATAATCTTTTGTGGTTCCATATAAACTTGAGGACTGTTTCTTCCTATTTCTGTGAAAAATGCCACTGGAATTTTAAAAGAGATTGCATTGAATGTGTAGATCACTTTGGGTAGTATGATCATTTTAACAATACTAGTTCCTCCAATCCATGAACATGGCATATCTTTCTATTTATTTGTGTCTTCAATTTCTTTCATCAATGTTTTAAAGTGTTCAGTGTATAGATCTTTTACTTCTTTCATTAAATTTATTCCTAAGTATTCTTTATGCTATTATAAATGGGACTGTTTTCTTAATTTCTTTTTCCTATAGCTCATTGCGAGTGAAACACAACTGATTTCTGTATGTTGATTCCATGTCCTGTAATTTTACTAAATTTGTTTATCGGTACCAAAAGTTTTTGGTGGTGTCTTTAGGGTTTTCTATATATAAGATCATCTGATCTGCAAACAGAGACAATTTTACTCCTTCCTTTCCAACCTGGATGCCTTTTATTTCTTTTTATTGCCCAACTGGTCTGCTAGGACTTGCAGTACTATGTTGAATAAAAGTCCTGAGAGTGGGCATCCTTGTCGTATTCCCGATCTTAGAGGAACAATGAATCTGATGTTAGCTTGTCACATATGTCCTTTACTATGTTGAGGTACATTCCTTCTATACCTAATTTGTTGTCGGGTTTTGTCATAAAAGGCAATGAATTTTGTCAGATGCTTTTCCTGCATCTGTTGAGATGATCATACGATTTTTTCTCCCTCATACTGTTAACGTGGTGTGTCAGATTTATTGATTTAAAGATATGGAGCCATTCTTGCCTCCCTGGAATAAATTTTACTTGATCACTGGTGTATGATCCTTTTAATGTGCTGATGAATTCAGTTTGCTAGTATTTTGTTGAGAATTTTTGCATCTGTGTTCATTAGAGATTTTGACCTGGAATTTTCTTTTCTAATAGTGTCCTTGTCTGGCTTTGGTATGAGGATAATGTTGGCCTCATAAAATGAGTTTGGAAGTGTTCCCTCCTCTTCAGTTTTTTTGGATGAATTTGAGAATGAATCGTGCCAACTTTTTTTTAATGTTTTCTAGAATTCACTAGTAAAGCCACTAGGTCCTGGACTTTTCTTTGTTGGGAGGTTTTTGATTACTTATTCAATCTCCTTACTCACCGTTGGTCTGTTCAGATTTTTAAATTTCTTCTTGGTTCAGACTTGGTAGGTTGTATGTTTCTAGGAATGTGTCTGTATCTTTCAGTTTATCCAACTTGTTGGCCTATAAATGTTCGTGGTCTCTTAGGAGCCTTTGGGCTTCAGTCGAAATGCCTCCTCTTTCATTTATAACATTATTGATTCGAGTCCTCACTTAGATCGTGTGTTCCAATGAAATGCCTATTACCTATGCTTTACTATCTGTGCTTCCAGAACTACCTGTTCTGGAAAACCGTCTATTACCTATGCTTTACCATCTGTGCTTCCAGAATTTAGGGCCACTCTGCAGAGGAAGCTTCTGTCGCTTGAAATTGGAACCCCCAGGTCTCCAGTCCTTAGTCCTCAACTCCGAATCTAAGATGAATGGAGCAACAAAGTGGTGAAAGGAGCTTGTCTTTATCTGCCTCTGGGGCTGCTCCAGCGCCTCTGCTCACCAGCCCTTGGGGGTCCAGCACAGCCTATCTTTTAGCTAGAAAAGCGGTACCAATTATGTATCTATCCTCATCCTGATCCTCTGTGGGTGCTGATTGCTTTGAAGGTTTCAGCGTGGATGCAGAAGCCAGAGGCCTAGGACCCTCAGCTCCTGGAGGGCAGGAGGGGGCAAACCCCGGGGACCCTGAGCCCAGGAGAGCCACGTGGGAGACAGCTGGGTGTCTTCCCAGTAGCACAACTGAGAGAGGGGTCACTTCTGTCCAACTCCTGGGCAGCCCGGCAGCCTCTGCCTCCCAGGGAGCTGGGTCTCTGGGCCGATTCAGCAGCACCAGGCAGTGGGAGAAGGGGTGTGGATTTTGGAGTCAGAAAAACCTGAGTTCCAACTCCAGACGCATCATTTTCTGGTCTGAGACTCTGGATGCGTGACTAACACGTGTCCTCATCAGTCAGGGGGGCCGTTGATACCTTGTACCCCGGGTTTCTGGGTGTGGCAGCTCTCAGGAGGTGCTGCCTGTGCCCCTTCCCTCCCCCTCCCATCTCCCCTCCCCCCCTTCCCCCTCTATCCCCCTTCCCTCAGGCCCTGGTATCTTTTCTGGCCTCTCACCCTCCCCAGCCTCCCAGGTAAAGGTCGGCTTCACATCCTGTATCTGTATCTGTGCCTGCTTTCTGTTTCTCTCTCCTGTGAAATCCTGCAAGGTTACGTCCGGCTGACAGCTCGGCTGCCCCGCTGCAGGGCAATGTCTCCATAGCAACGGCTCCTGCCGCTCCTGGTATCCTCCTTCCCCAGGCTAGAAGCCCGGCCCCCAGGACCCAGCAGCCTGAGCTGTGCTGGCCTCGAGGGGACAGGCCAGTTCCCCTTCACCATGGCTGTCATGAGACCTGTGTGGTCTTCTAACGCGGAGTGGTCCAGCAAAGGAACCAAATGACTTGAATTTCTCCCCCAAATGCCATCAGCCTTCCCCTGGGAACTGGCCAGGTTAGAAGAGGGTTGCCCGGCTCCATTGCCGCCGGGAGGAGGGAGGTGGCGCCGTCCACGTGGGGCTGCGAGGGGGACCTGCTGCCGTCTTCTCAGGAAACGGGGAGCTGCCGCAGGGGCAGGGGTGACGATCAACAAGAGAGGCAGGCATCTCTGTCCTGGGCCAGATTCAAGCCAGTTTTAAATAACGCCGGTGCTTTCGGGGGCCCGGAGGCCTCCCTCCCCGGGGCTCTGCCGAGAGAGCCTGCTGGGGCCTGGCCTCAAGTCACTCGGGGTGGAGGGCAAGGACCTCTCAGGGCGAGGGGCTTGAAGACGCTGGCCCAGGGCCTCTCCTCCCCAGCCTTCCAGACCTGGGGGCCCCCTTGCCTCGACCTCTGCCTCACCTGCCCCTGTGGAGGCAGCTCCTGAAGATTCTGCTGCTCTTGGGGCCTCAAGGTTCCCCTCTTGCCCTCATCCCCGCCCCCCTGCACCTCCCAGGGCTGGTCCCACAGCCTCCGACTGCCCCCCTGGCACCTGCCTCCCCACCCCACTTGTGCCAGCAGCCCTGCCAGAGCCGGGTCCCCTCCCGCAAGCCTTCCACAGCCCCACTGCTCTCGGGCGGGTCCAGCCCCTTGGCTGCTGTGCAGACCCCTCCGCTCCCAGCCCTCCCCTGGGAGATGGGCCTCGTCTGCTCGGGCCCTCGTCCCGCCCCTCGGTACCCATTACTGCCTCCTTAGTGTCTGGCGCACTGCTGGCCTGCGGTGGCTGCACAGGGTCTGATGGGCTCCTGGACAAAGGAAGGAATGAGAGCAGGGTGAAGGAGGGAGCTCACTGGGGTCGCTCCAGGTTGGGGGAGGCGACTCCCATCTCCACCTCTCACCTCCTCCGGGCTGACTCCCGCCAGGGCCGTGGCAGGAGCCCCCTGGGTGCAGGGGGCCTCACTGTCCTCATGCCTCTCAGGACATCGCCACGTGGGGCAGGAAGTCGGGGGGCACCTGCTGGCCCCTGTGTGGTCAGGGCTGAGGTGCCCGTGCCCTGGGCATGGTTGGGGCTAGCTGGGTGGACAGGGAGATGAGGCCCTCAGGGGCGTCCTCTCCAGGGAGTCTGGCCTGACTCGGGCTGGCCCTCGCTGCCACATGGGAGGGGGCTGGGGCTCGGGTCCTGAGGCTCTGGCTGCACTGGTTGGTCCTACGGGACCACCGCAGGGTCTCACGTGTCAGCGGCTTGGTCGAGTGCCAGGGCCCCTGTGCTGGCCCTGCCTGTGGTGAGGTGCCTTCTGTCTTCTGTTTTGTGGTCTCCAGGGATGTGAGGGGTGATGCTGAGAGCAGGGCCGGGGAGATTCCTGGTTACCACGAAGAGGATGCAGGCCAGGCTGGAGAGCGCAGTGGGTGCAGAAGGGCCAGCCTCCAGTGAGTAACCTGCCCCAGGTCTATGGTCAGGTCAGTAGGGGCCGAGGGGCACCGGGAACCACCGTGTACCTGGCAGAATCCCTGGCCAGCAGGGCTGGAGCCCTCCGTGTCCCAGCGGGGGCTGGGCTGTACTCATCACGTCCCTCCCTCTTGTCTGTGAATCCCAGGCCTGCCAGGCCGGGTGCGGCTGGAGAGCTGGGGTACCCAGGGCCCCCGTTAGGCACCTGACTCTACCTCTCCTAGAAGGGGGGGCCTGGGCTCAAGTGTCTCTTCAGTGTCTGGCGGATGTGACGAGATCCTAGGGGACGGTGGTGAGCTGATGCTGTGCTCTGGTGGTGCTCCAAAGGGGACACGGAGCAGAACATGCCCCCAGGACCTGTGTGACGTTGGACGCTGGCATCACGGCAGGCAGGCAGAGCCGGGTCCCTTAACAGACCACAGGAGTGTTGACTAAGTGACCACATGCATGTGCTTGGAAGGTACAGATGAGGATGCAAGAAAGAAATGGGGACCCCAGGTGACAGCCCCCGGAAGGCACTGAAAGCCAGCACTGGAACAGTGTGAGATCTCACTGCAGTGACTGCGTGTGCTCGTGTATGTGTGTGTGTGTGTGTGTGTGTGTGTGTGTGTGTGTAAGGGCCTGCATGTATGCACATGTGTGTCCCTGTGCCTGTGCGCCCAGGTGAGCAAGGCTCTGGGCTCTGACCACACGGGGATGGGAGAGCTGACCTTGAGACTCAGAGGGGAAACCTGCCTCCCCCGGGGAGCTCTGCCCATGGTCTGGGGGGAAGAATCTCCCAGGCGTCGCTGGTACCTCAGCCTCTGCCGTGCCTGGGTTTGGAGATGGGAAGGACAGGGTCCCCAAGCTGAGCAATGAACATGAACTCAATCCCAGGTCTGGTGTGCCAGGAAGAAGCTAACAGAGAACTTAAGTGATGTAGGATCCTACGGAGAGAAAAGTCCTTGCTGATTATGAGCTCACAATAAAAATGTCGCACATGTCCTAGGCATCCTTTCGTGAGCTGGACCCTGCAGCCCAAGAAACCGGGGTACTTGAACCCCAGGATTGAGGGTCACACAGCACTGTGAAAGTCTAGGGAAATTATTAGAGAAAAAGGCATAAAACCATGAGGAGGAACAGGAAATCACTACAAAAGAACACAAGGGTTTGAAAAACCAAAGTCTCAAAATTAGCATAGATTGTGTTAAAATTAAAAACGAACAGGCAAGGTGAGTAGCTGAACTTGCAGTGAAGAAAATGCATGGACGACAGGTGAGGACGCCCCCAGTGGCCGGCACCGGAGATGGGATGACAAACGTCACGGAGCAGGGGACCCGGAGGACAGAGTCAGAAAGTCCTGTGTCGGCTCCAGGAGAGAGTGGGGAGGGCTCAGCTGAGAAATCGACAAAACCAGTGAAAGATAGGAACATGCAGATTGAGGACATACAGGCAGAAAACATAGCACATTATGGGCTGAGTCCATCAATCCATTGGGCAACTGTTTGAGTTCCTTCCGGGCACTGGCCGTCTTGCATGCGTGGACATTGGGTCCAGGGGTAACGCTGGGAGAGGTGTCTCCCGTGAAGGTCCAGCAGTGGGGCTCAGCTCAGGGCCAGGTTCATCTGTCCCCCACTCTCCTAGGGAGGCCTGGAGGACAGGGCCAGCCTGGGGGCAAGGAGGCACCGTGCTGACCAGCACCTGCTCCCAAGGGCCATCCCTCCCTCCTGCCGAGGCCTCCTGTCTCAGGCAGATCCCTGGCTTTGAGCTGGAGACAGGCCAGCCCAGAGCTCAGGATCCCTTCCCCACACTTGGTGGGACCCCTCCTGTTCTTGACGGTCAGGGCCTCCTCTGGACTTCGAGCCTCTGACACTGGGCCCCGCTCCCCGAGAGCAGCCCCCCGGCAGCACCTGCTTATACCCAAACACTGATCAGAGGAGGCCTGCACGTGGGGACGCCCAGGTAAACGTGCATCTCAGGCCACAGCACACTGGGTAAGTGTGTGTATCCTCAACACAGCAGGGCTTGGTGGGTCTCACTTTCCATCTAGTCTGGCAGCCCCTGTGAACGGTCACAAAGGGCAGAGTCAGGGCAGAGTCTGGAGGGGTGTCCAGTCCCAGTACCAAGCTCTTAGGGCAGAGTCCTCCCCGGCCAGGGTGCTGGCCTGTGGAGTGTCCCTTCCTACCGTCCAGTCTCTGCTCTGGGCTCGGGTCCCCCGGGGTTCTTCCGAGGGGGGCTCAGAGCAGGGAGGACCCGAGTGCCAGCCTGGGCACTTGACCTGGAGCTCTGTGCCTGCCACCAGCACCCCACCCCCACCCCTTGTCTGCAGAAACTTCCTTCCAGCCTCCACGGTCCGCGCTTCCTCTCAGAGAGGCAGGCAAAGCCCAGGGAAAGGCTATCGCTGCAAAATTTCTCTTTGCAAAGAGCAGAGATTCCATCCATCAGTCCCGGTGAAGGCTCTGACAAGTGGTCATGGCTCCCATATCTGCCAGCCACCCATTTTTCAAGATGAGGAAGAGGGAGCCTTTGCAGGTGAGATAAGGGAAGCTTCCCTAAGCAGCCGCATTCATCCGTTACCAGTGCGGCCAGGACAGGACAGCATCCATCGCGGAGCCATGGGACCCCCAGGCAGGGTGACAACCTCCATGAGACCTAGTGGCCCATGAATCACTCAGCTGGGGACAGGCAGATGCTAGGAGCAGGGGGAGGGGAAAACGGCAGATCCAGAGGGGCTGGAAGGAGAGTGAGGAGGCCTCAGGGACGGGGCCCAGCAACAGAGGAGCAGTGGGACGGGGCCCTGGGGGCTGGGCCAGGCAGGACTCGGGTGGGATTTGTATTTAACTGTCCCGTGTGCTGGCCTCCGTCCTATGTACCAGCTCATGGAATCCTCACAAAAACTCTAAAAGGGATTTGCTTTAGGGTCACAAGATAGCTTATTGTCCAAACCGAGACTCTTCTGAAGTGAGTGGAGGTCTGGCCACTAGGGACCCCTAGGTGGCCCTGTGCCAGCTGACTCGTGGGGTCACCACGGGAACCTAGGCTCGGAGACATGGGGGCATTGGCCCAGGCTCAGCGACCCCTCACGCCAGGAAAGAGCACAAGTGGGCGGTGGCCACCTGGAGGGGCTTGGGTGTGAGGGTCCCGCTTCCCACGCCCCTGAGCCCCTTGTTCGCTGAAGGCCAGCCCAAGCCGGGATTGCAGGGTGGCCTCGTGGGAAATGGACCAGACCGTCTCTGCGGTCATTGGCAGCCCTCGGGTTTGGCCGGCACTGCTCTGCCCGTCCTTTGAGGGTCAGTTTGCTCATCTGACGTCTTTCTCTTTCAATCCCTTGGCTTCTTCCCTCCCGGAGTGCGGCTTCCTGAGTGACAGGACAGTTCCTCCCGCTGGGACCTCCCGCTCCCGACACGGTACCTGTGTGCATACGTGTGTGTGTGGACACACCCATGGCTGCCTCCCGGCAGCTCTGCTGCAGACAGAGTGTGTTTTCCTGACCTGCCTTGCTGCAGACAAAGGAGGGTAGAAGGACAAAGCATTTCCTTTCACCCCTTCCTTCCCTAGACACTATTTACTGAAAACCTACTAAATCTCAGACACCGTTACAGGCGTTGAGGGTGGGTGCAGTAGCTTAAAAAAATTTCAAAAACCCCATAACCCCAAATCTCACATTTTACTGGGAAACACGGCCAATAAACAAATGACAGAAATATATTTAAAATATTAGGAGTTGATCGATGCTCTGAAGACGCCCGAATCCAGGTTAAGCGGGGAACCGGTTCAGGATCACGGGGTGTCCCCAGGACACGGGCTGGAGAGTGAGGGACCCCGTCCAAGGCTGAGGGCGGCCTGACCAGGCACAGAGCGTCAGGCGCTTGAGGATGCTTGTGTATCTGTGCTCGTGACGGCGGAGGGCAAGCCGCTCAGCTGCTGGTGAGCCGGCTGGTTGAGGGGTGGGAAACGGCACACATGCTCAGAGACAATGGGTTCCGGGAAGAGCGGTGGGGCGCCCCCGTGGACCCCGGGCGATCCCGGGAGCTGGCCAGGAAGGAGGCGTCCTCTCAGGGTCCTGGGGGCTTGTTCCTCCGACCCGACCCTCCCTTTACGAGCACCCTTGCTCGTCGGCCCCCTCTCAGAGGCAGACCCAGGCCTCACCCTCCGGCCTCTGAGTCTGTCCCTCACCTTGAGTTTCTTACTCCTCACATCCTGGTGGTCTGCGGGGGACAGCAAGCCGCGCGCCCCCTGGACTGAACAACCTGCGCCCTGCTCCCTGAGGGGACCGTGTGTGGCAGCAGCTGGGCCCCCCTCCACCCCCCGCCCACTGGGTGGAGAAGAACCACACCATTAGGACAGCTCTGCCCACAACACGGAGGGGCATGACCCCACGGGGTGTCCAGAGGGTGGGGGGAGCCAGCAGGGCGCCCAGCACACAGGAACTCTGTCACAGCTTAGCTGCTGTTGTGACTTCTTTTGTTAAGTCCCTGGCAAGTGTCTGATGCTGTGGTGAGTGTTTTACCAAAGTCTGCCTGATTCAATCCTCACAAATATTACCTACTGTTCCATTTTGTAAACAAGAAAGCTGAAGCTCAGAGAAGTCGGGTGAACATTGTGGGTCACACAGCAATTACGAGGAGGAGCTGGGACTCTGTGCTAGGTCTGCGGGACCTGGGGTGGCCTGAGGTGGGGCCGGACCTGTGTCTCCTCTTCCTGGGAGCTGGGGAGGGGCAGGCGGAGCGAGGCACATCCTGCAGTGCATTTCGGGATCGTGCTTTGCAGCCAACAGCAGTCAGAGAACAGTTGGATGCGATGGAGCAGTTTGTGTTGGAATCTATTACGGTCCTGACATAAATTAATTATAACCCTTCTGCTGGAGCAAGCTTCATGTATAATTAACATTTGCTGGAGGGAGGGGGGAGAGGGGCTGGAGGAGCTGCCATCTTCACGAGGGCCCCAGCGAGGGCTGGATAACCCTCTCTGCTGGGGTCAGGGCACAGGACCCTGACGCCAGCTGCTGGAGCCCCCGGGGCACTAGGTCCGCACGTACACACTAGTTCAAGCTTCGAACAGGTGGATAGACTTGCTTAAGGCGGCCCAACCAGCAAGGGCACCGGGTGACAGTCCACTGCCCGCCCCTCGGCCTCGGAAGCGCGGTCCACACTTGGCGTTGTTTCTTGCCGCGTAATTGTGATCCAGTCACCTAGGCAGCTCCCCCAGTCTGTGAAGGAGACCCGATTAGAGGGTCTGCCCCTCACAGTGAGGCTAGAAGATTCTGAGGTGGGAACGCACCTTGCACCCCTCACCCACCGGGTTCCCACCGTAAACACCAGCGGGCCTACCCAGGTGTGAGCTTCGGCAGCGGTGCTGGTGATGGGCCTGCGGGTGTTTGGGAAGTGCTGACAGCTCGGAGATGGATGAGTGCAGAGCTGGGAGGCCCCTCAGGCTGGCACCGCCTGGGCCTGGGAGCTCCCAGGGTCCCCCCTGGGGCTGGGTGGTGGGGGACGTGTCTCAGGAGCTGTGCAGCCACACTGACCCAGTGCTTTCACTGCCGGGCCCTGCAGCAAGGGCTTTAGCAGCGGGGATTCTTCCAATTCTCTTGAGCAGCCCATGGCGGGGTGCCCCCATCTCTGAGCACAGAGACCTCGACAGCTTCCCCAGATGCTCAGCACGTGTGCGGCGCAGCAGGGACCTGGGCGCAGGAATCCCAGCCTGAGGACGTACCGAGGCTTGTTGAGCTCCGGGGCCCCGTAGCCCCAGGGCCACCCCTCTGGGCTCTGCGTCGTGCCCTGCGGGGTCGTCACATTGTAGCCAGCACAGTGGGCGACCTCCCCTCCCTCCCAGTCCTGGCTTCTCCAGGAGGAACGTGTGCTTCTCCTAACTGCTCTCTCGCTGGGTCAAGGGGCCACGTGTGAGTTACAGAAAGAACCCGGCCTGCCTGCTCCAGCCTAAACCTCAGGACTGTCCTGAGCTCATCCTCCTCTGTGAAATGGGGACAAAGACTGCCCAGCCGACACACAGGAGGTGATGCACTGCAGCCGCCGGGCATCCTTATGGGCTGAGAGGCTTTGAAGGACCTGGTCACTGAGTGAAGGCTGCATGGGGTGACCAGGAGGAGCCGGCCCAGGCGTGTGTGTTCACGTGTGAGTGTGCAACTGTGTGAGTGTGTGTGCATGTGGATGTCTGGATGGGTGAGTGTGTTCATGTGTGTCTGCATGTGTGAGCATGTGCGTGCGCGTGAGCATTGCATGTATGTGTATACATGTGAGTGCGTGTGTGCACACAGGAGGGAGCACTGTGAAGAGGCCGGGGGGGGGTGGGTCGGGTGGTGAGGAGGTGCAGAAGGCCCCCTGGGCTCGGAGCTGGGGGCCGGGGTGGCGGAGAGGCAAGGCCTGCTCGCAGGGCCCAGGAGCCGAATCCCCATCCGTGCCCTGTCCACTGACCGCTCTGCAGAACGAAGCAGAAACCGGCACCTCACCAGGCCCTGCTGGAGGGATGTCGGCCTCTTCCCCGCCCTCCCCCGTCTCCCCTCGCTCCCCACCCCAGGGCCGCTCTGGTGCCCTCGCACCAGGGTCAGGGGCCTGTGGGTGTAGAAACCGGCAGGCCGGGCGTCTGCATCGCCCCATGCGAGGCCCGGGAGCCTGAAAGCCGGATGACGAGAGCTTGGAGGACTGGGCTCTGGAGGAGGAGCTGTGAACTCAGAACTGAGAGATGACCCACTTCCTTCCAAGCCTCCTCCCCACGCCCTCCGCTTCCACCACCCGGAGCCTAGGCCACTCCGGCTACGTTCCTCTCCAGCAGCTGTGAGACCCCCTCTTCCTAAACATGACCCTTTTCAGAAATGCAGACACTCAGGCCACGGAATTGTCCGATGGTCCCCAAGCAAACTGTCCAGATCTGCAGAGCTGCCCCAATGCTGCCCAAAACCCCTATCACATAAAGACACGGGGAAACTGTGTGGTGTCTGACCCCGGGTGGAGCAAAGTCTGAGGAGAGCAGTCAGTGAGAGCAGCGCTGGACCGGCCTCGGCTCTGGTTCCTCTGCCTCCTGCCCCTCGCCTGCCCGTGTCCCAGCCTCCGGGCTGTAGGCAGACAGGCTTTCCTGCCCAATCTTCCTAACTCCTGTCTCCTTGGCTGCTCTGCTCTCACCACCACGGCCACCTGAGTTTATTTGTCTTGAGCACAAGGACCTGTTGTGCTTTGTTCGGCACCTGAAGGCTGGGCCAAGTGTGGGGTCAGGCACATGGTGGACGCCAGGCAAGTGTTTATGGAGTGAATGAGGGCACGTGGGCACTCATAGGGTCATTTTCCAGGGAGGACGAGCCATCCCCAGGCTGAGCCTGGCCAGGGGTGTCCATCGGGCTCTGAGCCTCACACACGGGAACCTGGGTTCAGGTCCCCTGCAGGAGGTCCGGGCAGGGCTTGTTCTGATCTCTGCAGCCCCGCCGACCTCACAGTCCTGTTCTCCCCAGAGAACCACCCTCGGGGTCACTAGTTTCCCTTTTAAATTCTCAAACACGCACGGCAACGACCGTGCCCAGACTTGAGGCCCACAGATGGACACGGCTGCTCTGGCAGAGGTCCAGGAGCGGCCGCAGGAAGATTCCTCGTGATTTGAGTGAGCATATCAGATGCAGAAGACAAAGAAAACGGGGTTCCAGGCTAAGCCTATAATCCTCCGCATGCTGTCAGGAGGACTTAGGAACGGGGTGGGTTCCCAGCCAAGTTCTCTGGCCAAAAGCTGGATGACAGGGCCCGGTGTCCAGACAGCCAAGCAAGGGAGACTCAGGCCTTCGGGGCCTTGAGGAAACTGTGAGTCACACCGGAGCCGTCTCATCAGCTGCCTGGCTGGTTTGCAAAGTGTTCAGTGAGCTTCCTGTTAGTGCACCTATTGTTCTGCTGTTATGAAACTAATGAGCTTTTAGTTTTTGCACCAAATGTACTTAGGAATGAACAGCTACACATTCGGTCAGAGGCTGGTGGAGGAACCCTGAGCATCTCCAGGTCCTGCTCCCTGCTAGGCAGCTGGAGTGGGGGAGGCCTGGGGAGGGGTGGGGAGGGGTGGGGAGGGGAGGCGCTGGGGTGGATGGGGCAGCCAGAGAAAGAGGGGGAAGAGAAGGGGAAATGGAGGGATAGAAAGGGGGACAGAGGGAAGTGCCCAGACAGAACTCCAGAGGCTCTGCCATCCAGCCACGTTCGTGATGACACTGACACAGCAAGGCTCCTGACAGCCGAGAGGCCCATGGGGCTGTTCCCAGGTGATTCCCAGGAGGAAACCAGGACCCCGACAGGGCGTGGGGCCCTTTTACATGATGCTCGACTCAGCAGGAGACCACCTGCAGGCTTTGAAGGGCCCGCATGCAGAGAAGGCTGAGATTTAACACTAATCACCCTCCTACTACAGGCCAGGCACTTTACAGCCATAATCTCATTTTATCCTCACAATAATCTCTTTGGGATGGAGATTATCCTTCCTGTTGTACAGATGAGGAAAGGGAGGTACCAGCCAGTCCCCAAGAGCACAGGGCGGCTGGGAAGGGTGAGTTCTTCCCTCGGGCACACAGCCTCCTCCGAGGTCCCCCAAGCCCCCGTAGCCTCGGAGCTGCTGCCGGGACGGGGCCCACCTGCTTCTTAGAAGGATTCAAGCACCGGCGGGGGTGCCCTTGCCTGGAGCAAGTGGTAAGACGTTCACACTTCAGAGGAGGGAGACCAGGTGACCTTACCCTCGATGCTGGGATATGTTTTCCCCAGACTCTGTTACCACGTGAGCTGGGACTAGAGGGCGAGTCTCCTGACTTTCTGCTTCACTGGGTACTTTCACGAAAGTAAAAAAGCAGCCAAGGGCTTCCCTGGTGGCGCAGTGGTTGAGAGTCCGCCTGCCGAGGCAGGGGACGCGGGTTCGTGCCCCGGTCCGGGAAGATCCCACATGTCGCGGAGCGGCTGGGCCCGTGAGCCATGGCCGCTGAGCCTGCGCGTCCGGAGCCTGTGCTCCGCAACGGGAGAGGCCACAACGGTGAGAGGCCCGCGTACTGAAAAAAACCAAAAGAAGAGCAAACGGTGAGAGGCTCGCAAGGAAAACACAGTAGTAAAACACAGGGAGACACTTGCCACATAGACAGGGCATTGTCACTGGTGGGGCTGTGTCTGCACCCCTCCCTATCAGGGAGACTCTGGTTTTATACAATTAATTTTGTTAATCTTTCTGGCCTAGGAAATTCCACCTTTAGATATTCATGTCTTTGGATTGTAAAGCTTTTGGGTCTAAATGCGGATGCCTCTAGGAGAAACAGGGCACGCAGTGTAACGTGGAGGACGTGGTGTGCCAGCTCCTTTCCTAGCGTGGTCTGGAGGTGGACCTGGGCGGTGGGGGGCAGGTGGGCGCCGGGAACCCCCCCCCCCCACCCAGGGGCACACTGCCCATTTCTCAGCATCGTCTTCCTAAGACCAAGAGGTAAGAAGACACTTCTGCTGCCCTGACCCTGACTAAAGGGTGTCCTCCCCAGTCAGGGGCCTGAGGAGCTGACGAGACCCGAGGGGCGACGGCAGAGGGTCTCAGAGAGACATAGGTGGGAAGGAAGGGCTGGGGGCAGTGACTGTTTATCCCCATGAGGAGGAGGCTGGCGGGCACCTCGTGCCCTCCTGTAAGCGTCTGGAGGGTTGTTCTGGAGAGAGGGTGGTGCAGAGACCCCACTAAGACTGCGGGGCAGGGATCGAATCAGAGCCTCCGCTGAACTTCCCTCCGTGGGGCTAGGCGGCTGCAGGAGGCCTGCCCTTTGGGGACAAGGTGGACGCAGGGAGGTCCCGGCTGTGTCGGCTCCTTCTCGAGAGCTCTGGTCTGAATGCACCTGCGGCTCCTGAGGACTGGTGGCCTGGGAGGGATGCGGTCCAGGAAGCCCTCCTCTCCGTCCACTCCCCAACCCCAAACCTCCAGCCTCGGGGGGGCCCTAGACCTTCCTTCTTGGGGGACAGGGAAGGGGACCGACGCCACGCCCACCCCTCCCAGCCTCACTTTCTCTGCCGTTTGGGGTCACGTGATAATAAAAATAAGCAAGTACAAGTCTAACCTTCCGGCCAATGGCAGTTTAGCTACCCTGCAATAAAACAAATCCGCGAAACCTCGACACATATTTACATCTCATTAGCAGAAGCCAAATGCAACAATGGCATTAAAATTAAGAAATTAGGCACAATTATGCTGTCGGCAGCAGTTGGGGAAGTTGTCAAGGGCTGCTTTACTCATTGGTTTGCACAGAAGTTGAGCAGCTCCCCAGCTGCGTGCCGCTATCTTCCATCCCCTCCTCCTCTTGCTTTAAGACATCATCTGAGGGTTCATTTGTCTGCAGTGCAGCGGCCTGGAGCCAGCGGGGCGGGCCCAGCTCCTCCCTGGGCTCTGTGTCCAGTGAGGGGCTGAGGAAGGTGGGCACCTTCTCGGCCGCTGTGTCCCCACAGGGGCCCCACAGGATGGGGACGCAGGAAGTGAGGCTGGTGGTGCCGGCGGGGACCCCACGGGAGCAGCCCCGGCCGCGTCATTGGGAGGGCCGGTCCTCACCCTGCTGGCTGGCCGCGTGGGACCTTCTGCGCTTTGCAGGGGTGTGGACGTGACGGGGCCAGCAGGGCCGGCGTGTGAGGCAAGGGTGAAGGTCAGTGTGACAGGTCGGGGCCGATGGCCACGGGGAAGCAGAAGCACAGGCTGGAGGGGGTCTCAGGTGGGCTCCGCAGAACCTGGGCCCACGGGGTGGGGAGGGGTGACGCCCGGGTTTCCACTTTGGGGGAATGTGTTCAAGAAGAAGTAGGTGTACGTTGGGGAGGAGTCTAGTCCTGGCCGGGTGGGTTTGGGCGCCTGTAGGTCGTCTAAGTGGAGACACATCCCCCGTCCACGTTCTCCCCACGTCCAGGTTGACCCAGCACTGCCAGAAGAGGGGCTGGGCCGGGGGCATCGCTGGACTCTGGCCACGTGGGAGCGGCCTCGAGCCCACCCTGTCCTCACCCTGTCCCCACTCTTGTCCTCGTACTTGCACTTGGATCCCTGGAGGCTGTTGGCATTTTTACTTTTTTTGCCCCCAGAATTTGGACCGAGAGAGATGCACAGGCCTTCCCGGGCAGCCCCCGGGCATCTGACCCCACTGCCAGGAGGTCGGATGGAGGGAGAAAGAAAGACATGACAGCCTTCTCGGGCCCCCCAGTAGCTAAGAGTCCTACATTTGTAATCGGTTTGTTTCTGTTTCTGCTCTCAACTTGGAACTCAAGTAAGACGGCCGGGGCAAGGCCAGGGAGAAGGGCCGTGTCCCCAGGCGAGGTGTCGGGGCGGAAGCTCAGGAGGCTCTCAGGAGGCACTCTGGCCTGACTATCTCCAGATGTGTTTATTTTCCAATGGCTTTTAAGTATATTTACAGTTTTGGCAACTAGGCAAAGTACAGAGGTTTAAATTGTTAAGATACTAGAAAATGCACGTAAAAGACACAAATATCTTTGATAAGCTCCTCACGTGCCGCGGAGCGGCTGGGTCCGTGAGCCATGGCGACTGAGCCTGCGCGTCCGGAGCCTGTGCTCCGCAACGGGAGAGGCTGCCACAGCGAGAGGCCCGCGTACCGCAAACAAAAAAAAACAAAAAAACAAAACACAGGCAGAAGCAAAAGGAAGGGACAGGCCGGCTCAGCTTCTGGTTTGCCCATGTTCACGGCTCAGACCCAGACAGTGGGCATCCAGAGCTGCCCTACAGGCTTCCAGAGCCCCCGATTCCGGCCTGGGACCCCAAGGAGACACACAACCTTCAAACGTCCTGAGGGGGAGGCTGGCCGAGTTTTGCAGGCAGGTCCCCCTCCCTCGGGCAGGCCTGTGATTCCTGAGAACAGCAAGACTTCTTAGGTGACTCCACCCTGACTCTTGGAAGTATTGGGCTCTGAGCCGTCTCCACGGTCGGTCTCCACTGCTGGCCCCCCAAGGGTCCAGGTGTGTGTCTGAGCATCTCAAACACCCGGCCTGCGCTCGGGGCCTGCACAGCGGCCGAGGGCTTTGCTGGTTATTCTTTCTTCCCAGCCATCCAAGCCCAGAATCAGCAAATTTGCCCACTGGGAAAACCAGCTTGTGATCCTCAGCTCGCCTGGCCATGTTCTCTTCTCCCTGGGATTTTAGTGCCTGTAGAAATGCGGTATCTGTAATTTATCCTGTTCTTTTTTCTACTAACCCCACGTATCTCATTTTCTGCAGAAGTGCTCTCCTGCTGGGACACGCTGCCGCTGCGGGCTGAACAGGGGGAGTGTGTGGTGCTTCCTCCAAACAGCCCTTCGGGGTGGACCTCAGGGTTGATGGTGGCGGAGGATGGGTGGGTGTGGGTGAAGTGGACATCAGCTCGATGCCATAGAATCCTTCCAGGACCTTCCAGGGCAGGCGTGGGTTGGGAAGAGGTTCTAATTTCTAAAGTTCATGTTCTGTCCACAGTGCATGCCACCTGCCTCTTGGATGAGTTCCTTGAAGAGATTTAGACGCCTGGAGAGACAAGGTTATTTCTGGCTGGAGGAGCACAGCCAGCAGGGTGGTTTGAGTTAAGGACTTGGGGACAGTCCTCAGCTCTGTGTTTACTGAGACGTAGTTTGGGAAAAGGTGTGTAAGCTCAGTGACCTCAGTTTCTCCGAGTGAAATGGAGAAAACAGAATGAAGAGTCTTTTGGCGTTGTGGGAGGATCCAGCACAACGGAGTTTGGGAAGGTGTTTGGAAAGTGCAGCCCTGGGTGAGGGGACTCCTGTCCTCTTTAAAGCACAGCTACCCCCTGGTGCTGTGGCTAAGTGCGCCGAAGACTCAGTCCAGGAGAAGGTCGGCATCAATCTTTTTAATCCTAAATCAGTGATCAGTTTCCGTGTTGATTTGTCTCAGCATCCGGCATTCAGAGGCTAGGGCCTTCAGACTTAAAACCTTTAAGAAAGCAGGCAGGGGGCTTCCCTGGTGGTACAGCGGTTGGGGGTCCGCCTGCCGATGCAGGGGACACGGGTTCGTGCCCCGGTCTGGGAAGATCCCACATGCCACAGAGAGGCTGGGCCCGTGAGCCATGGCCGCTGAGCCTGCGCGTCCGGAGCCTGTGCTCCGCAACGGGAGAGGCCACGACAGTGAGAGGCCCGCGTACCGCAAAAAAAAAACCAAAAAACAAAAAACAGAAAGCAGGCAGGGGCTAGAGGCTCTCAGGGTGGGGCAGAGGCAGTGTTTTGAGTCAGGGTCATTTGAGGATGGTCTGCCCACCTGGAGCATCTGCCTGACTGCTGTTCCCCGAGGGGCAGCAGGGTGGGGTGGCCCTGCAGCCTGAGCTCGAATGGTTGAAAAGAGACCTTTCCGCAGAGATTCAGCAACCCAGTTATTTGTCACTGAAATAGTGTCCAATTTCTCCTGCCGTTTTAAGAAGCTGTTTTCAACTGAGTCTCCAGCTGGATTTATTTTTGAAGAGATTGTTCTGCAGGTCATGGCGGGCATGCGCTGAAAGGCACCGGGCCGTTACCGCTGTGGTCACCGCTAGGGAGGCAAAACAGTGGCTTTGGGCGGCGAGCAGGTCCCACCAGCCAGGCCGGGCTCCAGTCTGCCCCAAAGGTATTGACCCGGCTTGTCCGACTCCTCCCTGGCTCTCAGTCGTGTGTGGCTTCCGGCCACCGCCCGCCGTGGCCCCTGCGGCCCGGGCCTCGGGACCAAGGGCACAGTGAGGCTCTGGGCCTCGGCTCTGGTGGGGGGGTGCCCATCACACCGGCTCATCCCAGAGTGTCCCCTTGCCCAGGGCTGTCCTCACTCCTTGAGATGGTGAGGGCTGAGCGGCATGCAGCAGAGGACGGAGCTCGCGCCCCCTCCCGGCCTCGCGTGGCCAGTTAGGGGACAGTGGTCAACACCGTAGACCCCACGGCGATGAGGTCTCACAGCCACCAAGTGAGGCTGCTGTGGAGACACGACACAGTCAGGTTCACGGAGCGCGCGGTGTGGCTGCAGAGCCCATGACGGTCTCCCCGCGTGGCCTCGGTGGCGCTCGGAGCAGGGAGTCAGAGGATGTGAACCCCCATTCCCACCAGTGGGGGGCTTGCAGCTCAAGCCTTGGCCCCAGTCCCTTGGGTGGACACGCCGTGCCGTGGGCGCTGTTCTCTGCGGCAGGGCGTGTCCTGCCGGACGCTTTCTGCGTCCCGGCTCAGGACTCGCCACCTACCCAGCCAAGAGTCCCCGCGCCGCTCCCCTCCCAGGACCCGAAGTCGGAGGGTCTGGTGTGGGACGAGTTTTAGGCCAGTTCTTCCTCCTGCTCACCCGTTGTCTTCCGTGGCCCCCCTGCCCTGTTCACATCCAGAGACTGACTTGTTTTTTTTTTTTTTTTCGGTACATGGGCCTCTCTCTGTTGTGGCCTCTCCTGTTGCAGAGCACAGGCTCCGGACACGCAGGCTCAGCGGCCATGGCTCACGGGCCTAGCCGCTCTGCGGCATGTGGGATCTTCCCTGACCGGAGCACGAACCCGTGTCCCTTGCATCAGCAGGCGGACTCTCAACCACTGCGCCACCAGGGAAGCCCCAGAGACTGGCTTCTTTAATTCTTATTCTTGTTTAACTGTGCAGTGGAAATGTAACTCAGCAGGCTGCATTGATTAGGCATCCATCCCATGAAGTCGCTGAGCCGTGTGTAGGGGCTGCAGCCATGAACCCCAAGCAGAACAACAGCAGTGGCGGGGGGTACGGGGCCGGAGCCTTACTGAGGGCACAGAGCACGAAGGCCTGATCCGGTGGACCCTCTCCCTGGCCTTGAGCCCCCAGCGACCCCCCTCCAGACCAGATTGAGGTACCTGCAGGTGGATCGCTGGGCAGCAGGACCCCCATGGGGACACCCATCTGCGTCGTCCTGACCCCACGGCCACAGCGGGGTCGTCTGGGTGGCTTTTCCACTCCCGAGCCTGTCACTGGCCCGGCCACGCCACCTCCCAGGGATGTGACCTTGACACCTTGTAAACTAGTCAAGCTCCCTGGGCCTTGGTTTCCCCACCCTGTCGTGGATGGAAGGTTGCTCTGGGGATTAAGTGAAGTGGTGCCATGGGTGCTGACCTGGCCCAGCCTCCGTGCATGGTTACCGCTAGTTCAGCCTGGCCAGCGTCCTGGGAGGTGGGCAGGGCGGGCTTCACTTTTTCCTTGTCACAGGAAAGTGGGTGGAGACTTGAGAATAAAGAGCCATGTCCGGGTGAACACGGGCTGAGGTTCAACCCAAATCTGTTCCATCAGGAGAGAGAAATGGATCGTGTTCTGTGCCTAGAGCAGCACACTTTACACCTACTGAGGAGAGTGAAATGCTCAGAGCTACTGCTCTGGAGCAACTTCTAAGGCTGCTGAGAACAGCATTGGGGTGCCCTCGCTCAAGCTCCGCCCACACTCCAGTGCACCTGGGCAGGGGGGTGGGGTGTGCAGGGCCCGGAACATAGGACGGGGTGGGGGGTAGCAGGGGGGCCGCCAGCCCTGGTGGGAAGGAGGGGAACAGTCTTGAGGACAACCAATTACACCTAATTCAATCTATGGAAATATTTGATTACATCAATCGATGTAATTTATTATGCAAAGTTGCCCTTTCTGACAAATGGAAGCGGCTCGGGTAAGTGGGATTGTGGCTTCAGTGGACAAACAGAGCCAGCTGGGAGCCCGGGTGCCGTGCTCAGGCACGGAGCTGGGGAGGATGCCCGAGGGTTGCCAGACTTTCCAGAACTGTGTCTGGCCTCCCCTCTCCTAGTAGAGTTGCCAGTGGAAGGAGTGAAGCTGTGAAAGTAATGGGACAGCTCCACCTAAGCAGAGGTTTTGGACGCGGCATTTTTGGTTGGTTCCGTGGATAACGCCATCCAAGATCACACGCTCAGGTCAAGGCTTGGGGCTCTCAGCCCCTCAAAGCACCCCACGCCCCCTCCTCTGGGACCCTGCAGTGGGACCAGGCCCGACTCCCCAGACAAGGGACAGCCCCGAGGTAGCTCCGTGTGCTGGGCAGAGGGAGGAAAGCAGATCCTGGGAAAGGAGCCGGTCACCCTCGCTGGGAACAGGATGGAGGCTGTCTTGAGAAGCTGGGGACAAGCTGCACCCCTGGACTCAATTGTCTTCCTTTGTCTGCAGGGGCTGACTTGTTCCTCGGCTTATCGTCTGATGGTTATTTAATCTGCATCTGTAGTCGCTTCCCTTCCGTCCTTCATGCTGATGGTCTTGCTTTTTTTCTCTCGTCTCTGAAGCCCTGACCTACATTTCTCAGGCACAGAGGCCAGGTGCGCGGCCAGCGCTTCCGCAGGGATCAGTGATGGCCAGCGTGGTCTGGGGGCCTTGTCCTGCTGGCGGTTCTCCTAGCCTGAGTTTTCCCTGCTCCTGATGGGCTGGGAGCCTGGGACCCTTCCCCGGGGCCCCTGGTTCCCGGGATGGTGGCCTCAGCCTGGGGTGGGGCTGCAGGGGGCACATGGTGGGGTGTCAGTGGGTGACTCAGTGGTCAGTCTGAGTGACCTCACACCACACGCTGTGTCTGTCAGGCTGCACTTTGGACAGATGGAGACCACTACCCCGAGTGGGAAGAGGGCCTAATGGGTTCTCGTGTGGTTACAGGCAAACGGGGAATCTACTTAAGATCAGGGCTGTCTCCGAAAATCCAGGCCACACCATTGCTGTTCTTCGGCCGTCTCTTGGAGCAGAGCAGGAACGGAGAGCAGGTGCTGCGGCCGAGGTCCTGGACTGGTTCAGCTTCACACACTGGGTGATATTTGCAAACCTCGGCCTTTCTGGACCTGCTTAGCTGTCAAGGGAGGCTCAGGCCTCGGAGCGTTTCTATGACGATCAGATGAGACCCTTGCCATCTGAACTTGTGGACTAGAAAGGGCGGCGGAAAAGATAACCCTTGATCTGTTTTAGAATCTGCACTCTCAGAACGTTCTATGTCTAGCTCGAGAAGGGTAGGCTCAGGCCGCCCTGTCCCACTGGACGGCAGCTCTCACCATGGGAACCTGGGCCGCAAACGCGTCTGGATGGAGAGGCACCGTCCGTCAGGGGCTCCCGGGTGCTGACAAGGCGGTGTCTCCATTCAGCCGCCTGGCGCGCGTTAGCAGCTCCTGCATCCGAATCCAGTGAGTCCGCGGTCCTGCACCCCGGGTGCGGCTGCCCAGCCAGGAGGACAGCATGTGGGTTCGGGAAACGCGGCTCTTCACCGAGTCTGAGGGGCGTTGCCTGGGTCTAGACCCCAGTCTCCACCGCCTGCACCCGCCCGGGACGCGTGGACACTGCTTGTTCTCAGCGCTAGCCCCATCCTCCTCCCGGGAAAGCCTGCGCGGCCAGGAGGCTGCCGCCCAGTCAGAGGCGATAGGACAGTGAGCCTGCAACCGCCCCTGCCCACGGCAGGGACAACACCGTGTGCCACACCCTCAGGCTGTTCTCTTGGGGTCGATTATCTCGTGCACAGAAAATCGTGAGGGTCTCACGGAAACCCTCCCTATTGAGCATAAGCAACGGGGTGGGATATATTTCAGGTCTGGTGGGGTTGCTGCTAGGAATGGGGGCGTGGATTTGAGAGCCCAACAATTAATTTCGATACTGAATTTGTCTCAGGCTTTTCCTTGGGAAAGTGGTAACAGGTCAGGTTACCTAAGGTATGGTACAGCAGAAGGAAGCAACAAAGACAGAGGCTTGAAAATGGCCTCAAACTGTGCTGAAGCCTCCTTAACCCCTCCCCGGGAACATGCTCTGCTAATGTTAATTGCGTGTGTGGACAAACAACTAAATGATTGAATGAATAAATGTGTTATGAGCTTGAGCCCTACAACAGAGAGAACTTTGCACCCTGGAAAGTTACAGGCCCCACCATGACAGGGGATTTAGGACTGGAATTTCTCATGAGTGATGCTCTACGTAAGTTACTGAGTCCATGCCTACCATCGCATAAAGAGGAAGGCTGAGTGACTTGCCCAAGGCCACATGCTACTTAGTGAAGAATCAGGACTCACCCAGGTGTCCTGCCGCCCCCCCGGTGCTCCTTCCGGTGATCAGCCTTTAAAGGTCTCCCGGATCACAGCCCACATGTCTAGTCTTGCAGGGGCGCAGGCTGGAGACCAACACATCACAGACTCAGGGTCTGGTCTCTCTTGGCTAAGGTGCTATCACCGTCCCATGAAAGATACTCCTCCTCTTGTCACTCCTGGCCCCCGAGGAAGTCAAATCATCCTTGCAGAGAGAGGTCTTTTGTGATGGGCTTTTCTATTTTTCACAGGAGCCCTTTTCCTGCCCCTGTGTCTTTATTTCTACTTCTGTAATATGGATTTATGACCTTCTATAGCCTTTGAGCAGGAAAAATGAGGGTCACTGCTGCCAGGTGCATGCAAGGGCAGGAACACCCTGATCTGTGGTACAACACATCCCCCTGGGTGGGGCTTAATAAATTGTGCACTAAACGGGTCTGTCCAGGAGACAGAATCCGTCTTACTCAGGACATTGGGCAACCAAAAGTATTGCCCACGCTGACACTTTTTCTCCTAGAGGTATCCTGACTCCTGTTTTCCTTCAGCCATCATTGCCGAATACGAAACATTTACTTAGTTAATGGGGTCCAAAATTAAAAGTAAAAATGTGCAGGTAAGATTCTTTTTTTTATGATTTTTTTAAAATTAATTTATTATTTATTTTTGTTTGCATTGGGTCTTTGTTGCTGCGTGTGGGCTTTCTCTAGTTGTGGCGAGCAGGGGCTAATCTTCGTTGTGGTGCGCGGGCTTCTCATTGTGGTGGCTTCTCTTGTTGCGCAGCACGGGCTCTAGGCGTGCGGGCTGCAGTAGTTGTGGCGAGCAGGGGCTAGTCTTCGTTGAGGTGCGTGGGCTTTTCATTGTGGTGGCTTCTCTTGTTGCACAACACAGGCTCTAGGCGTGCGGGCTTCAGTAGTTGTGGCTCACGGGCTCAGTAGCTGTGTCTCACGGGCCCTAGAGCGCAGGCTCAGTAATTGTGGCGCACAGGCTTAGTTGCTCCGCAGCATGTGGGATCTTCCAGGACCAGGGCTCGAACCCGTGTCCCCTGCATTGCCAGGCAGATTCTTAACCACTGCGCCACCAGGGAAGTCCTACAGGTGAGATTTTAATTCCTCGTTTCCTACTGTCCTCTGAGCTCCTAGGGCTGGGATGAGGCTCTACGTTACTGGTCCAGGGGTCCAGGGCCTTGCTCATCCATGGACCTGTTACAACCTTGGGAAGTGTTGGGCCAAGCATCCGCTTCTGTAAAGCTCAGGTTCAGGGTGGGGAGTCCAGGCAGACAGGCTAGGATTGACGTGTGCCTTAGAGGGCCTTGTCCTACACAGTTGGCCTCGTGTCCACTTTTAAAGCCTTTTTGGAAGAATTCAGAGTTCCCAGGATATCCTGTTCCACAATTTAATAACCTCTCTTCTCTGAAAGCTGGCATGTCTGTCTATCTATCAATCTATCTATCTATCTATCATGACCCAAATCTCCCTAAAGCTGACTTTGCTGTGCAGCTCTGGGAACCGTGCTTAACCTCTCTGTGCTCACGGTGGGTTTCAAAGCCATGGCTTTGTTCTTTATATACCATGTCTGTCTGTTGTGCTGCAGCCAGCAGGGTCTACTAACATAGAGGACAGATTTCCTGCAGCCCACGGCAGAGGCAACACGGGCAGCTGAGAGCCTTGAACAATCTAACACAGTGAGGTTGGCCTTTCCTTGCAGGGGGATGGGCAGGGGGCTGCCCCGGGCTCCCAGGAGCAGGGCTGCAGTTTGCCCATCAAATGTCCATCACAGCACACAGGGTCTCCAGCCCTGGGTCCTTGCCCTGCATGCCTGCTCTTGGCTGCAAGTGCCGGCCGTGTTCACATGCCCTCCAGGCCCAGGCCCGGGAGTGGTGCCCATGCGCCTGTCCTTGTGCTTTGGTTGCCAGTGGGACCCCCAGCGGAGAGAACGGACCCTAGGTGAGTCAGAGGAGGAGACAGGCCGGGGCACCGAGTTCCTCCCTCTCCCTTCCTGGGCTGGCTGGCTGCCTCCCTAATGGTTCCTATTAGGTGGCACTCTCTCCAGTGCCAAATGAGAAACACCCAAATACTTGCCAATAGTAGAACAAATTGTAATATATTCACACAGTGGAAAAGTGTGCAGCAATGAGGAGAAACTGCTGCTACACCCAGCAACACAGATGCTCATCACAAACAAAATGCTGAGCAAAAAAGCCAGACACGGGGTGTGTTTACTCTTCTACTTCCAGACAAAACAGCCAACATGAATCTGGTGTCAGAAACCAGGGCAGTGTTACCTTTGAGGGGGATGTGAGCAGTGCCTAGAACAGGACGGTGAGTCCACTTTGCAGAACTCATGAGACAAACTCAGATGTGAGTACTTTTATGTAGATATGTTTTTCATTCATTTAAAAGTTTATGTAGGGCTTCCCTGGTGGCGCGGTGGTTGAGAGTCCGCCTGTGGATGCAGGGGACACGGGTTCCCGCCCCGGTCTGGGAAGATCCCACATGCCGCGGAGCGGCTGAGCCCGTGAGCCATGGCCGCTGAGCCTGCGCTTCCGGAGCCTGTGCTCCACAACGGGAGAAGCCACAACAGTGAGAGGCCCGCGGACCACAAAAAAAAAAAAAAAAAGTTTATGTAAAAATCTATATCTCTGTGAAACTTCTTTAACTGTGTGTCATATCATGGATAAGGTTTCTAGCAGAATACACAAATGCTTTCCCTGATGATTTTTACCACACGCACAGTTGCACTTATTCATTTAAAATTGGATTCTTGGGCTTCCCTGGTGGCACAGTGGTTGAGAGTCCGCCTGCCGATGCAGGGGACGCGGGTTCGTGCCCCGGTCCAGGAAGATCCCACATGCCGTGGAGCGGCTGGGCCCGTGAGCCATGGCCGCTGAGCCTGCGCGTCCGGAGCCTGTGCTCTGCAATGGGAGAGGCCACGGCAGTGAGAGGCCCACCTACCGCATAAAGAAAACAAAAACAAAAACAAAAATACAAAAATTGGATTCTTCTTTATCCTCTGACTCTGCTGCTCGTTGTAGACTGGCAAACAGTACCACCTTAAAAAGCAGCCCAAACAAGTCTACTAGGGTTCTACTATCAATCCCCTTTGGAATTGAAGCCTGCATCAGTCAGGTATCCATTAAGAAAGGTTTTAGATGAAAACTTCAAGGTGTTAATTGATCCCTCAGGGGCATTGATGTTCCTTTCCTTTTGTAGTTTCTTTGAAGCTTTGATTGGCTTCACCAAAGAGGCATCCACTGATGTCAGCTGAGTGCCGATCTAATTGTTTGAACACATAAAAGATCTTAGCGCACATGCCCCAAATGAGATTCACCTGCATTTCCTGGGCTTTACAAAGTTTCCTTCCCTAAAAGATTTATAAACTTCCTTCACTCTGTGGATGAGGAGCCCATGGCCTCGGGTGGGCGGTGGAGAGTTCGCTTCAGGGCTGTCGCCGCATGTGGGCAGCGTCAGACGTGAAGTGGGCTCCATAGCTGGGTACCTGTCACGAGTGATTTCCCAAAGCCCTGTGACTACGAAGCCTGAAAGGCAGTAAATTCTATCTTCCCCTCCCAGAAGTGATGTTACACATATTCAATGGTCACAAACACCTGCAATGCCCTTTTATCAGCCAAGTCTCTGCCAGGTGCTCTTAGTCTCCCAAGGCAAAAGAAATAAAAGCAAAAATAAACAAATGGAACCTAATCAAACTTACATGCTTTTGCACAGCAAAGGGAACCATCAACAAAATGAAAAGACAACCCACATAATGGGAGAAAATCTTTGCAAACGATGTGACCAGCAAGGGGTTAATATCCAAAATATACAAACAGCTCAATATTAAAAAAACAAGCAACTCAATCAAAAAACGGGCAGAAGACCTAAATAGACATTTTTCCCAAGGAAGACATACAGATGGCCAACAGGCGCATGAAAAGATGCTCAACATCACGAATTATTAGGGAAATGTAAATCAAAACTACAATGAGGTATCACCTCACACCGGTCAGAAGGGCCGTCATCAAAAACTCTACAAACAATAAATGCTGGAGAGGGTGTGGAGAAAAGGGAACCCTCCTGCCCTGTTGGTGGGAATGTAAATTGATAACAACCACTATGGAGAACAGTATGGAGGTTCCTCAGAAAACTAAAAATAGAGCTGCCATATGAACCAGCAGTCCTGCTCCTAGAACTGACACATTCTGAGTGAGGGTATGTCTTTTCACTTACATTGTCTCAGCCAGCACTGTTTGAGGGCTGGGTCCTGCATTTATCACATTCATTTAAGACCTGCTCAGGACTCCTTGTGTCAAGAAGCCAGGAACAGGGGCGTCTTCCTGGCAGGGGTAATGGAGCCTCGTTACAGGAAACACAGGCTACAAGATAAGGGTGGAGAGCACATATGACATTGAGTTGACCATCTGGGGGGGGGGGGTCTCTTGACATACCCCTGATGGTCTCGGTAGCAAGTGGACGAACACACTGGCCGTGCACGAAGGATGACACGTGATTAGAGGCTGAGGTCCCTCGGGACCCCCCCACCCCAGGGTGAGCCTCTGAGACCAACAGAGGAGCTGGCAGAAAAAGAGGGCAGGAGAGGGAAGGGGCGAGTGTCAGGGCAGCCCCACGTCCAGCCGTGGTGCTGGGGAGGGGCCCCCATCATCCTAAGCTCCCGAAGGGATCCCTGAAAGACCCCAGCCAGACCCTGAGCAGCCACACGCCGAGGGGCAAGCAGACCAGCGGACACAGCGGAATGATGCCGGGGCCCGACCCAGGACCCGCAAGCCTGTCCAGCTGCTGCCACGTGGCTGGGCCCCTGGGATCGGCCAGCGGCTGGAGGAAGATGCTCTGCCCGAATCAGAACGCCCTCACCCGGTGATGGGCCAGCTCGGCTCCCGAGTGACAAGCCATCTCAGTCTGCTGGGTGTGGGTGGGGGATTTGAGGGTGAAAACCAGGGAAGTCCCAGGAAAGCTGGGTGCGTTGGTCACTCACTCTAGAGCCGCCGCTGGCCCTAAGGAGGCCGCCGTTGTGACCGCTGCTGTGACGGCCTCGGGTCGCCACCCTCCTGCCCAGCCTTGCTCCCCTCCCCCTCCCAGACGCTGCTCCGGATCAATCTCCCAGTAGGGGGTCACTTCAGGGTCATTTCTGGGGAATCCGACCTTGCTCCCTCCTTTCTCAGCCGCAGTCAGCATGGGTCCAGATGCTGAGTGGCTGGACCTCCTTAGGGACAAAGCAGCCCTGGGGACAGGAGAGTCCACCGGCCACACTGGACAGACGTCCTGGGCAGACTGGCACATGACAGGTTTGTTTCAGACGCTAAGCGAGCCTGGCTCCTTTCCCTGCTTTCTGTCATCATGGGCTGTCCAGGCAGTCTTCGGGGACGGGACGGGGAGAGCTGGCCTGAACACGGTGGCTTCTGAGGTCGCAGAGGTCTGAGCACAGAAAGAGGCTGAGGATGAAGAACAGGCAAAAGCCAGCACTTAGGGTTCCTCCGCCCTCAGCCTGGGAGGAGGCCTCTGTCCACTGGCTCTGCCCTTGTGTCCTCTGTGTGCTCAGTTGTGGGGTTTGCAGGTCGCGTTCTTCCGTCACAGGCTCCTCAGCTGGTGCGGCTCTCCTCCGGGGTCCTGCGTCCTCTGAGGACAGGACCCGAGTCCCCTCCACTCTCTTCAGCCGACCCTCGGCCCCCAGGACAGGACGCCCCGCCTTCCCTCCCCATCGGCTGCTGCCTGCAGGGCTCAGGCTGTGGACACCTGGCGCAGCTGCGGAGGACACCTCTCCAGCCAACAGACGCTCCACAGAGAGGCCAGCCGCCGTCCTGCCCGGGAGTTGTGGTCGGAGCGGGTGAGGACGGGCCTCCCGACACAAGCACGCACTGGCAGGGCTGCACGTGGGGCCCAGCTGTCCCTCGGCTGCAGCTGAGGGCTTCTTCCTCTGATCCTGACCCCCGTGCCTTGTGTCTTTTGTCTTGAGGGAGGAGATAAATCTAGTCGCGAGAGATTGTCTGCCACGAAAGGATGATACGGCTCGTGACTTATGCCCACGTCCATCCTTTGAGGTGTAACGTATGTGGCCGGGGACCGCCCCCCAGCCAGTCTCATCTCCCCAGGCTTGACCTTCTGGAAACCTGTAGAGACACGGCCCGCTAATGTGAGCCATGATGTGAGAGGTCGTGGGGAGGGGCTGGGGGAGGGTTTGCCCCCCCAGGCTCTCCATCCCCTCTGGAGACGCTGCATGTGTGTTGTCCACCAAGAGGAGTCAGACTGATGGGGGACACTCCAGGCTCCTTGGGAAGTCGGGCAGCATCACGACAGCTGCTGGGGAGTGGCTGGGGGGCAATGCAGGTCCTGGGAGGCCCCCCTGTAGGGGCAGCTCTCCGATGGACTCTTCACCCCACAGAGCAGAGTCTCCATGGTGTCTGTTAGCCGATCCCAGGGGTCGCCCTACGTGGACATTTGGACACTCGGACACTCGAGCAGAGGGAGACGCTGAGTCCCCATCTCTGGAAGGGATCTCGGGCCTGTTACCTGCCGTGACCAGGGGATTGGGGCGGTGTCACCTCGTTGTCGGTGGCCCAGGGCAGGGGACAGTGGACAGCCCCCATGTCCCGTGTCTCACCCCTTCATTCACCAACAGGCTATTCTGGAGCTCCTGCCTGGACCCAGGGACACAGGGGTGAGGAGCAAACCGTGTCCTGACTTCTGAGCGTTTGCCCTCTGGACAGGCAGCAGCCTGGTGGACTCGGCGCAGGGAGAGAGAGCAGGGAGGCGCCCGGGCCCCACGTGGGGTAGGCGGGGGAGGCCGCAGGGATCGGCTCCTCTCTGGTTGTCCCCAAGTCTGGCTGAGGAGCCGTCCCCCGTAGCACACTCGAAGGGTGCCTGCAGCCCCGAGGTCATGGTAGCATTATTCACAGCCGCCGGAAGGGGAAAACAACCTAGGTGTCAACTGATGAATGAATAAAGAAAATGTGAGATACTTATACATATACGTACATAGATACCTACTTCTGCTACTTTTCTCATGGTTATTGGAATGGTGATTTTTGATGACATGTGCAGAAAGTCAGAGGAATTCACCACTCCCCAAGTGCAAGAATCACGGAGGCGTAGACTTGAACGGGTTGAAATTTAGGCTTGAGGCAACGGAGATGCCAAAAGTCAGCACCTGCCTATCATCTTACATGAAACCTGGATGTCTTTGAGCCTTCGGACCTTTTAAAAGTCTCTTGAGCATTTGAAAAAGAGTAAACAATGACTTTTAAAAAGATGTATATATAAATATATATTTTTTTCCATCTTTATTGGAGCATAACTGCTTTACAGTGGTGTTAGTTTCTGCTTTATAACAAAGTGAGTCAATTACACATATACATATGCTCCCATATCTCCTCCCTCTTGCGTCTCCCTCCCTCCCACCCTCCCTATCCCACCCATCCAGGTGATCACAAAGCACCGAGCTGATCTCCCTGTGCTATGCGGCTGCTTCCCACTAGCTATCTATTTTACGTTTGGGAGTGTACATATATCCATGCCACTCTCTCACTTTATCACAGCTTACCCCTCCCCCTCCCCATATCCTCAAGTCCATTCTCTAGTAGGTCTGTGTCTTTATTCCCGTCTTGCCCCTGGGTTCTTCACGACATTTCATTTTTTCTTAGATTCCATATATATGTGTTAGCATACGGTATTTGTCTTTCTCTTTCTGACTTTTGCTTCACTCTGTATGACAGACTCTAGGTCCATCCACCTCACTACAAATAACTCCATTTCGTTTCTTTTTATGGCTGAGTAATATTCCATTGCATATATGTGCCCCATCTTCTTTATCCATTCATGCGATGATGGACACTTAGGTTGTTTCCATCTCCTGGTTATTGTAAATAGAGCTGCAATGAACATTTTGGTACATGACTCTTTTTGAATTATGCTTTTCTCAGGGTATATGCCCAGTAGTGGGATTGCTGGGTCCTATGGTAGTTCTATTTGTAGTTTTTTAAGGAACCTCCATACTGTTCTCCATAGTGGCTGTACCAATTCACATTCCCACCAGCAGTGCAAGAGTGTTCCCTTTTCTCCACAGCCTCTCCAGCATTTACTGTTTCTAGATTTTTGGATGATGGCCATTCTGACCGGTGTGAGATGATATCTCATTGTAGTTTTGATTTGCATTTCTCTAATGATTAATGATGCTGAGCATTCTTTCATGTGTTTGGTGGCAATCTGTATGTCTTCTTTGGAGAAATGTCTATTTAGGTCTTCTGCCCATTTTTGGATTGGGTTGTTTGTTTTTTTTGTTATTGAGCTGCATGAGCTGCTCGTAAATTTTGGAGATTAATCCTTTGTCAGCTGCTTCATTTGCAAATATTTTCTCCCATTCTGAGGGCTGTCTTTTGGTCTCGTTTATGGTTTCCTTTGCTGTGCAAAAGCTTTGAAGTTTCATTAGGTCCCATTTGTTTATTTTTGTTTTTATTTCCATTTCTCTAGGAGATGGGTCAAAAAGAATCTTGCTGTGATTTATGTCATAGAGTGTTCTGCCTATGTTTTCCTTCTGCTGAGCTTTGCTGGGTGCTGTTACGTGCTGAGCACTCTACTGGGTGCATTGGTGAGCTGTCTACCGTGAGCCAAATGGACAGGACCCCGGCCCTTTTGAGGACACTTCATGCATTGACCTCAGGGGTGGGGGGGGATTGGCGGCTGTGCCCTCAGGAACCTTGGCGTCATCGGGGGCCCTGGTCTCTGGTGCCTGTGACTGTGACTGGCTGACTTTCCTGCTCTCTCCTCTGCCCACGGATGCTGAGGTCTTGGCTTAGGTACCCCCGGGTGACCCCCCCGCCCCTCCCCGAGGCTGAGAACTGGGCCAGCCGTCTGAACACCCACTCTGGAGAGTTACGCAGCCTCTTCAAGGCCCATCTGTAAAACGGGGTCACAGTGGAGCTGTGACGGGATATAATGGGTGGTGCCCATATGGCGTAAGGGCTCAGTGCGTGTCAGCATCTGTTCTTGTTATGGGGGACATCTCCACGCTCCGGGCACGTCTCAGAAGCCCTGACGTCACTTGTCCTTCGCGCTTCTCCGTCACCTTCTGCAGCGTGACCTCTGCCGTCCTTCTTTCCTTGAAGTTTTTTCTGGTTTTGAGCCAAACCCACTCGTCGATATCGTAGCTGCTTCCCTCCTGCCTCTTCCAGAAATCATGTGGAGCTGCCAACCCCTTCCATGCAAAGAAGCTCAAGGTTCTCTGAGGTGCTGACAGCCCCGGCCTCACCCCCAAGGTTCAGTCCCGGACGCTGTAGACGCCATTTGCACATCGAAGTGTCACCTGTCACCTTTCCTGGGGGTTTACTTTTTCTTTCAGCCTCATCTTCAGACCAGAAGCCTCAGGTCTGTGACTCGCTTATGGACTTCAAATTTATGACTGCTTCTGCTTTTCTGAAATGCTTCCTGATTTCCTATCTTATCTGAGCCCCATGTACACACCTACAGAAGCTTCGAGCTGTGCGGGGTTGTGGGGCCTCCCATGCCCCCCGCAGACAGGTGTCCCGGGTCCCTGAATTCCCGCAGAGGGTCTTGTCTGCACCAGGCAGCTCTGACTCACCCTCATTTGGGCTACTTGGCTGTTTCCCACCTGGGCTGGCTGACGGTGCTGCCCGATTCTGTAGTGGGACTTGGTGCCCTCAGCTGACGTGAGTGTCGTGGCCACGGTTGATCCCCGACGGCTGCCCGCTGGTGGGCCCCTGAACGTGAGGCCTTCTGCCTGCCGGGACACGCATGGTGGGTGTCTGGCTGCAGGCGGCCCTGTGTCCCCCCCCACTCCTGACCAGCCCGGCACAGCGTCTCTGCCTCACGACACGCAGGCACCCCTGCGACTGTGAGGCCCCTGGGAGGATCACGTCAGGTGGGTCTGCCCTTCCTGAGACGGCAGCGAGGGGGGCCCTGGCCGGACCTCCGTGCCCTCGGCTCCCCCCTCAGCCTCCTCTCTGCCCGGCGGACAAACTCGTGGCCACCAGGGAACCAACAGAACAGCCCCGAGCCATGAGCGGGTGAGAGACGCAGGACAGAGGAGACTGTCGAGGAACACTCAGGCGTCTCCGAGGCTCTGGCAGGGCCCCGTGGGGGGAGCAGCGCCTGGGCAGGGCAGGGCTCCGGGCCCCCCAAGCCTCTCAAGCCCAGAGGGAGGGCCATCCCTGAGCTGCCGGCAGCAAAGCCCAGACCCCACTAGACTGGGCTTTAGAGACGTTCATTTCATTGTTTGTAAGACTGACTTTGATCTTCTGTCTTGTGCTTCTTCGCCCTTGTTTTCTTTATTTTCCGTCTTATGATCGACGTTCTCCCCCGCGGGTCTTCAGGCTCTGTTCTGGGTCAGCGGTCACAGGTCTGGGGCACTCTCTGCCTCTGCCTCTCTGGCAGAGGTTAGGCTGGCGTCTCAGGGCCTGGTATCAATACTATGACTACTGCTATTATTATCATTAGCAAAGGAGTGGCTCTAATAATGTGCTTCTTTTTTAAAAGTTGACCTTAGGGTTCATGCTCGCTGTTGCATGTTTTGTGGGTTTGGGCAAAGGCATAATGGCAGGTACCCACCATTTCAGTATCGCCCAGAGCGGCTTTGCTGCCCTGAAAGTCCTCCACTCCACCCACTCATCCCTCCCTCTCCCGATGCCTGGCAACCACCAATCTTCCTACTGTCTCCATAGCTTTGCCTTTCCCAGAAGGTCGCAGAGTTGGGATCCCAGCGCGTAGCCCTTGCCTCACCCCAAGCGGAGCCCTCTAACCGAGCTGCGCGGCCTGGCTCCGGCCCGCCCTGTGACTGATCCGTGACCCCTCACCACAGTGTGCGGATTCCTTGGATGCAGCCTTCGTGCTCCGGCCTTTAGAGGAAGCTTCAGAGGCAAAATTATTTACCGTTCGACCTTTCTTGGGTCTGGACTCTGAATGTAAGAAATACATTTGCATAAACCCGTGAGGCTAAGAGGGAGGCGGGTCCCCGAAGCAGCAGGTGGGGTGCGGAGGGAGGAGCTGGGACCCGCGGACAGAGCGCGTAGCCTCTCACGGGGGCACAGCTGGGCTAGGGTGAGCAGGGTACCCTCTGGCTGAGAGCGCTCTGCGAGCCCCGTTCACAGCCTCCCGGACCCCCGCTTTACCCCTCCCACCCTGCCGTCCAGGCGTTTCCCTGCTGACACAGGGCCTTCCTGACCCCCCAGCCTATGGCCCTCTCTGCCCCCCTTGGATTTCTCAGCCCGTCCCATGGACTCCTGTGTGTCTCAGCCGTCACCACAGCCAACCTGCTGCACTTGGTGCCTTGCTGTGTGGTCCTGACGGAGGCCTTGTCCTGGGTGCTGGGCCTCTTGCTGCCGGAACCGTGGAGCCAGGCCCACTAGTCACGTGCTGAGTCTGTGGCTCCTCTGATCACGTTCAGATACGAGGATGGAGCACTCAGCCGGCGTCCTGTCGCATGGCATCTGAGGACTGTTTCCCGGGATGTCAGCTCCCCAGCACCTTTGTGAAGTCTTGTGCTTGAGCCACTAATCCAGGGCAAGAGATGGGCAGCGTCACAGGACAGACTCTCAAGGCCCAAGTACAGTAGACTGGCTGTGTTAGTCAGAGGCTGGGGACGGGGAGGCGGACCCGGAAGCAGAAGCGCGAAATTGTGCCGCGTCTACCCCGGGGTGATCTGGACTCTTGTGGCTCCGCCCCTCACGGGCGTGGCTAAGATCAGAGGTGGAGGAAGGGATCCTGGGCCTGCTGTGGTCCATCTTTTCCTCGTTCAGGTCGGTGGCCTTAGTCACGTCCCTGTTTGAGTCCTGGCCTTGAGGACACAACTGGACCAAGGCAGTGGATGGAGCCCCCCACGAGCTCAACCAGGGGAGCCCAGTCACACCTGCTGTTCGGGGTGCAGTATCGGGAGCGGAGGGATTAGCACACTGTGGCTTTGTGGCCTCTCAGCTCCAAATCCAATGTCTGCCCTGCTTTGTGGCACTAGAGCTGCCCTGTGAGCAGTTCTCTCCTTGGCCGGCAGGTGCAGTGCTCTGCTGCATCCCCTGCAGGCCGGTAGGGAAGCTACATCTGAACTGTCTGGAGCCTGGCCATGGGTCTGTGTAAAAAGCCAGCACCCACTCCTGCTTTAACATCATCACCAATTAAGTAAAACTCCTTGGTATCCTCAGAGGAAAAACTTTATTATAAATTCTTAAGAACGTAATTAGAAATATCAGCATGATCATTATAATGCATTATTCAGTTAGTTAAATGTGCTTTTAAAAAACCATGAAATATATCTTCATTTGTAAGAGCATCTGTTGTTTTTTGCAAATGACTAGCTGTCACTGAATCATCAATTTTTTATATTATTGTGTGTCTCAGGCTATTTTTCTAATTAACGGCCACGCGTGGAGCTAAGCAAACTAGCCTCCTTCTGTAGAAACGGGGCTCTCGGTCCTGCTCTGTGTAATAATCCCATATGGGCTGGACGAGCAGCCCCCAGGAGGGATGAGTCTCAGGGTGCGGGCAGGGACGTGGGGATCCCGACCTCAACCCCAGCCTGGCAGGAACACTTCAGCCCACCAGGACCGCCGAGGCTTTGCAGGGCAAGTCCAGCCCGAGTCCCCCTTCTGCCCGGAGCAGCTCTGACCCTCAGAGGACGGGGTGCAGAGGGGGCCCTGGCGGCTCGCCGTCCCGCTGCTGCCGACTCAGGTCCCCGGGGGACGCAGGGCCACGGTGACGGGTCCCTGGACTCTGGGCCGGGAGGGAGGCTGGGGCGGGAGACCAGGGCTGGGAGGAGGCGGGGAGTCCTCCCTGAGGCCTGATCTCAGTGACAGAACCCCTCCCCCACCCCGTGTCTCCGCCTCTTGTTTGTAGAAAAGCTTTA
>RJWK010013178.1:0-39348 GCA_004363435.1 Platanista minor
CACTGTACATTTCATCCCATGACTCATTTATTTTGTAACTGGAAGTTTGTACCTCTTATTCTCCTTCATCTGTTTCATTCATCTCCCACTCCCGCCCCTCTGACAACTACCCGTTTGTTCTCCGTATCTGTGACTCTGGGTACGTTTTGTTAGTTTGTTGTATTTTTAGATTCCACGTATAAATGAAATCATACAGTATTTGTCTTTCACTGTCTGACTTATTTCACTTAGCATAATATCCTCTAGGTTCATCCACATTGTTTCAAGTGGCAAGATTTCATTCTTTTTTTATGGCTGAATAACATTTTATATCTATCTATCTATCTATCTATCTATATCACATCTTCTTGATCCATTCATCTATCGATGGACACTGAGGTTACTTCCATATCTTGCCTATTGTAAATAATGCTGCAATGAACATAGGGGTGCATATATCTTTTCAAATTAGTATTTTTGTTTTCTTTGGCAAAATACCCAGAAGTGAAATTGCTGGACTTATTAACCTCCATAGTCACATGAGTCAGTTTCTTCTAATAAATCTCTCTCTCTCTACACACACACACACACACACACACACACACACACCCTATTGGTTCTGTTTCTCTGGAGAACTCTGATGAAGACACCATCTAATCTTTGCTACTCCTTCCCATTTTACTTTTATGATACCATCTTATTTCCTTTGTTGGCTTATTAGCTACAACTCTTTGTTTTGTTATTTTAGTGGTTGCCTTAGAAATTATTATACACATATTTAACTGATCACAATCTACCTTCAAGTGATAGATATGCTGCATATAGCATAAGAACCACATAATATTATACTTTTTTTCTTCCCTCCTGATCTTTGTGATGTGTTCATTCGCTTTACTTTTGCATATACTATACATCCCATACTACATTTAAATAAGATTTTAATAATAAGAAAAAATGTATACATATAAAATTCTGTTTTTTTCTGTGTGTGTCATTTTTGAGTTTCTATTGCTTTTTCTTCAAATTCACCAGTCTTTTCTGATCTAATACTACCAACCAGAGTATATATATATATATATATTTTTTTAATCTCAGACATTGTAGTTTTCATCTTTAGGGACATTTTTATATTTTATATTTTCCATTTCTCTAGTTAACTTTTGAACATACATATAGAAGACAATTATAATAATAACTGTTTTCATGTCCTAGTTTGTTAATTCTAACATCTGTGTCAGGTCTGGGTCAGTTTCGACTGGTTGATTTATCGCTTCATTAGAGATGATATTTTCCTTCTTTTTTTCCTTCCCATTCCATCTCTTTAACTCAGAGAGTCTGGATTCTTCCTCCCTGAGTTACAGCTTGCAACTCTCTCAAGGCAGAAAGCTGGACAATTTTATATTGGGTGGCCAGGGAAGGACACACTGTAAAGATGTCATTGGGGTAGAGTATGAAGGAAGCGAGAGGGAAATCCTTGAAGATACCCATAGTATGAACCTTCTAGCCAGGGAAAGGAGAAGGCCCCTGAGGAGGGAAGAAGGAAAAAAAAAAAAAAAGTAGTTAACTGCACTAGAGCTTAAATGTTGCACTAGTTGATTTGTTATGGGGCAGGGGTATTCAAAATAATAATTGTACATGCCTTAAGATGACTTAAATTAGAGTTTGTTCTCAGCTAAGATGGAAGCAGTTCTTCAAAAGCATGGACCCAGGGAGCTGGATAGAGGCTAATACTCTGGAAGAAAGGCTGCTAGATACATTATTTGTTATAGCTCAATTGACAAGTGGGATTATTTCAGTTAAGTTGATGCATTTTTTGCTTGATAGGTTTTTTGCTTCCTATGTGGAAAAAACATTCACTGAGATGGATTTTTACAGTGATTGCTTCCCTTATATAAAAGGAGGAATAAGCTTGCATCTTTCCTAATGCCCAAGTTTATATGTTAAATCCCAGGGAAGCAGCATTAACTTACAACCATCCGCTTGAGTATTACTGGTGTAAAGTCAAAATGACAAACAAAGAAGATTAAGGACAAATAAATGGATGAGAAAATCGTCCTTTGTCAAAATGTAGAGCCCAAGAGCTTTTAACTAAAAAGTTGTATTGAAGGATCAGAAAAATAGCACCATGATTAATAATCAGAAGAACTTAGAAGCAAGAAAGAAGGGATAAAAGACAACTCAAATTCCTACTCTTTCTTTTTTTCACAAGGGAACAGTCAGCACCATCCAGGCTTGCTATGTAGGACCTCCACCATGTCATCCCAACTTCTTGCCTCTTGGCTTCAGTTCTAACATGGAACGGCCCCCTCTTCACTGGTTGGTTCATTCAACAAGTATTTACTGAGTGCCTACTGAGTGAGCGTCTGATGATGTGCTTGGCCCTGGGGACACCATTGGTGACCAAGAGATGTAGTTCCTATTGTCATGAAATTTTCTGTCAGGCAGAAGAGACGCACATTAGAAAGGGAGCTTTATGAAGGAGAAGTTCAAGATTATTTGGGAATACGTAACAGGGAACACAGTTCAGTGGACCAGATTCTGGGAACTACTACTTTCCTGGTGGTGGTATTGAGATCCTTCTTGCTGAGACCCTGAGATGTGCGTGGTGTACACGTCACAGGTTCTTGTCATGGGTTGGATGCCAGGGTCCTCAGCAGAGGTTAGGTCCTGGATCTGATAAGAGACAGCTTGCCTTGGGTTTGATGCTTTTACCTACCTCAGTACCCTTACCCAGGCACATCTTCTCTCTTCCCTTGGCCCACCTCTAAAACAGGGATTTCCCACTGCACGAGTTTGAAAACATATATAATTCCTATTCATGCTTATTGGATAAGCACTTACCTCAATAGTAACTAAATAAACTTCGTGTCGTGACCTTGCACCTCCATTAAAATGGAAACTCTGTGAAGGAAGGAACAAACTTTGTCGTTTTACTGTTATTCCCAGGGCTTCCCTGGTGGCGCAGTGGTTGAGAGTCCGCCTGCCGATGCAGGGGACACGGGTTCGTGCCCCGGTCCGGGAAGATCCCACATGCCGCGGAGCGGCTGGGCCCTTGAGCCGTGGCCGCTGAGCCTGCGTGTCCGGAGCCTGTGCTCCGCCACGGGAGAGGCCACAACAGTGAGAAGCCCGGGTACGCAAAAAAAAAAAAAAAAAGCCTGAAATACTGTTATTCCCAGAACCCAGTAGATTTGCTGGCTCATGGTGGAAAAACTGATATTCTTTATTTTAAGAAATAAATAATATTACTCATATAGTCCTATGGACACTGTTATATTGCATAGATGATGTTGTCCTCTTCCAAACCATTGGTGTCTTCCTTCTTGGAATTCCAGCATTTGAGCCTCTCTTTGGACACTTAACTCTGAATTTCTGTGGCCATTAGTTATCTTTTCATATCCTGGAACTTAGGTCTATGAATCTTCACTCAGAGATTTCATTTTGTGGCAAGCATGAATCTGTGCACAAGGCATGGTCTGGCATTAGTAGAGAATCCACATGCAAATTTAAAAAGTCAATGTTCTTTGTACAATTTCTCCCTTCCCTCCATCTAAGCATCTTTTCGTTACTTTTCTCATTTCAACATCTTTCTTTGGAAAGACATAATGATTTTTAAATTTTTAAAAATAAATCACACGCCTCCAGGAGAGATAAATTTGTGCTCCAAATCCAGTCTTTGAAAAACAAGGTATCTGATCTCCAGAGGGAGGGTAAGTGAGTGATGGGAGATGAATTGGGGCATGATTTATGGTGAGAAGATTTTCAAAAATGAGATCATATCAGTAGCCAAGAGACGGAAACAACCTAAGTATCCAGCAAAAAAATGAATGGATAAAAAAGATGTGTATATGTGTACAATAGAATGTTATTTGGCCATGAGAAAGAAGGAAGCCCTTTTGTGACAACATGGATGGACCTTGAGGGCATTCTGCTAAGTGAAATAAGCCAGACAAAGACAAATACTGCATGGTATCACTTATATGTGGAATATTAAAGAAAAAAAAAAGTCAAATTCATAGAAGCAGAGAGTAGAGAAGACTTTGCCAGGGCTGGAAGTTGGGGGAAATAGGGAGAGGTTGGTAAAAGGGGACAAACTTTCAGCTGTAAGATGAATAAGGTCTGAGGATCTAATGTATAACATGGTGACTGTAATTGAAACTTAACACTGTATTGTATAATTGAAATTTGCTAAGAGAGGAGAACTTAAATGTTCTCACCAAAAAAAAAAAAAAAAAAAAAAGACAAATATGTGAGGTGATGAATGTGTTAATTAACTCAGTGGAGGGGAATCCTTTAACAATGTATATGTTTATCAAATAACCATGATGTACACTTTAAATATCTTAAACTTTTGTACATCAATTATACCTCAATAAATCTGAAATTTACAAAATGGTATTATTTGATTGGGAAAAAAAGCACAGTTATAATGTTGATAGGATAGAATATTTAAAATCGAGATTATATTGGAAAATCTGGGAATATTTCTTTTCTGGGTGATCTGGAATAATCTTATCTTTTAGGAGGCTTGTCTGAAATGACTGTGTTTTTTGACACATACCTTTTTTTCTTCTCTAAAATAAATGCAATTTCCCCCTTTTGTCCATGAAAACACATTTGAAATAAGTGTTATGTGTGGGTTAAGGGCTTTTTCATTGATTTAGTCCACAAGCTTTTAATGACATTCTACTAGGAGCTAAGTAGTGTAACATCATGTGAGCTGCTGAATTTCTCCAAATCTCAGCATTCTTATTGACAAAATGGTGATAATAACAACAACCTATTTTGTAGCATTATTGCCATAGGGTTTTAATGGAACAACGCATGTGAAATTTTAAACACAGTGACAGTTATGGGAAGAGTATCCAATCAATGCTAGATGTTAGATCCTGTGGATGCTTAATGCCAAAGAGCAAGAACCTCACTTTTAATTCTGATAAATCTTTAGAGCTGTAAACCAGGTCAGGACAAAATGTTAACATTTATGCTTTAAAAATTACGTGTGAGCTTCTCTTTGTCTATTTTTCTGCTCTTTCTCAGGCAGTTATGTTAGGTAACTGAAGAGAGTATGTTTTGATTTTAAAAAAAAGGCTAAGAAGATAAACAATTAATAAAAAGCTTTAGGATTTAATTCTCGATCATAAAGAGTAATCTGAGATGTAAAAATCTGGAAAAAAAAAAAGCAAGCATATGGTATCTTAAAGTACCGTATTCTAGTTTCTGATCAATATCAGGGCCCAGAAGGTGCTGCTGGGTTTTTAATCAGCAATAAGTTAAGCTTCCTAAAATTGCATCTCTTCTCAATAATTCAATAAGATGAGGTTATTTTCTCCAAGGATATGATTGGTCCTTTCAGCAGAGGGGTGGAGAGAGCAGGAAAGTCTAGAAAATGAACACCTTTCACTTGATACTGTTTAAAATCAGCTGAAGTACAGAGTAACTAGTGTTGCTTTGGGAAGAGCCAATAGGAAGGCATCGAAAGATCTGAGCAAACCCAGACTGAGAAGCCCAGGGAAAGACATTTCTTTCTGGCAGGTCCTTAAATTGGTGAGTTTTAATAAGGGGACAAAATAACAAAGAAACAACAAATTCTAAGATGATTGTCGGGAAAGTAGAACTTTAAGTTGAATGGTCAGTTAAAGGGTATGATGACAATTGCCAAGGCATGATTCATGGGGCACAGAGACAGCAGTTCTTAATTCACTTTTAGGGGATTTCCCCCTCTTCTATGTGATTGTAAGAACTAGGAACAAGTTAGAGCTGAATTTTTCTGAAGATTCTGTCTGAATCTTTGTTCTGAATGTCACTGTGTAATTGATGAAGCAAATTGGATTTTTTTTCCTCCTGTTGAGTTTAAGGTGAAGTCTATCAACTAATGCTTATCAACTTATGCTTAAAAGGCATGGCAGAAACAGAATTTCAGATCAGGAATAAAACAAGAAGCACCCATCAGTAGAACAATGAGAGACTGTAAAATTGCAGTTTGGGATCTGTCGGAAGTACTCTGAATTTTCTGCCAAAGTAACTGTGTGTCTAGCCAGTTTGTTCCTCCCAGTTTTTTTTAAAACCTCATGTGGTATGGTTTATTCCTTCTCAAAGGAATGAATAGACTCAGTTTTTGAAGCGTCTGCATGTGCTTCATGTTGGCCATTATTATTACTGAGGGCATCTTCATAACTAGGAATCACAGCTAACACAATCTGATCTGAAGAGATGGAGGAACTCAGACCCCGCAGGAATTGAATTGGGGAAGGAAATAGGGGATTTCGTACCCTTTTTTCAAAGTTGTTTTATTTTGCCCAAGTTTCTTTTTACACTAGAATTTGAGGGCAGGGGGAGAAAATGAAATGTCGACCGTGAGGTTGCAGACAAAAATATTTCCAACTTGAGAAGGGTTTGCAGGTCTGGTGTTCTGTCATGATGCTGGTAGGGATCCTGAGGTTCCAGCATCATCTCTGGGGTTTGCATTTTCCCATATGTTCTTGAGACAATCTCTAGGCTAGGTGCTACCTTGATGATCTGCAGAGGTTTGGGCTATTTGATTGCTTCCTTAGGAAAGGGTCCTAAGGTATATGGTACAGGAAGACCCCTGGGAGAGAAAGAGGAAAAGGTGCTCCATGCCAGAGGTGGGCAGTATTGTCTGGTAGCTGAATTGGGGTGAGCGCTCGGGCCCTTGTTCTAGGAGTGAAAAGTACTGAGGGCTGGGAATTAAAATAGTAATTATTATATGAAATTTGTACCTCATCTTTTTTGCCTAGGAAAAGTGGCTTGGAGAGAATGTGGGATAAATTAATTTGAAACTCATTACTCAGAAGTTCAGAAAAGGAGAGATTGTTGAAATAGGAGTTACGTGACAGTTGACACTTAAAAACACTATCACGAACGATTTAAGACAATATTAAAGCAGACCTCTCTTGCTTACAATCCTCCCAGTGCCTTAGACTTGTCAATTTGCTTCAAGGAGAATTGCTTAGGAATAAATTGACTCGAGGGTTATTATTCTCAACAGACAGTTCAGCCTCTTTTTACATGGCTTAGAAGCTACTGAGTTGAATTGATTGCTCTCTTGCTGGCTTGGTTCTGCAACAGAAAATATTCTTTCCTTCCTTTTTCCTTCCTTCACTTCCTCTCTCTTTTCTTCCAGCCCTCTCTTCCTCCCCATGTTTCCTGTCTTGCTAAGTGGGTCAAAAACACAGGACTTTTATTTTCTTCTCTAGCATCATATTGAACCACAGCGGAAAAACCTGAAGGGTGTTAATGCGCATTTCTGTTTGACAGCCAACCTCAGCTGAGCACTAGTTTTCTTTGTGGCTGTGAACATTTCCCCTGTAGAGAAGGCAAGGATCTCATTAGCACTAACAGATAAAGGTTACCTCTCTGGAGACCTGGATTGCAGGTATCTGGGCTCCCAAATTATTTTTTTTCTTGATTGCCACTTTGTTGAAACAAAGTTTATTATCCATTTTTATGTATAAAAGAAAAATACTATATCCTTATATATGCCAAAATCATCCAAATCGCTTCACTAGGATACAGATCTGTTTTACAACATATTAGTATGAGTATTATTACTGACTGATGCACATTAAGCCCCGGCAGCTGCTGACACAGTAAAACATAGTCATGAAGAGCATGGTTTATGCTTATTGAATTTACACAACACTCAGTGAGCAGGAAGACACTCAAGAATGGGGGAGAAAATTCCCAAGGTGTCACCTGGGTCCCCGACCGTGTCTGACACACATCCAAGGCACAGCTTGGTGCACGATCCGGGGCACAGATGTGACCTGCTCCATGTGTGGTGAGATTTCACGGCTATGAGTAGAGTCTTTTGCAGAAAAATCTCCTAACTCAGCTCCTGTGAGGCACCCCATTAGTGGCAAAGCCCCAAGGGAAGGAACTCAGGCACTCAGCAGAGGTCTGCCACATAACTTGTACTCTGTAACTACTTATACGAATGAATGAATGGATGGGTGTAAAATTTTCACGAATGTTATAAAGAATCTGTAACAACTGCTTTATTGAAATACAGATGATAAATATTATAAAATACACCCTTGCTACATAATTAGAAAATGGATATATCACCAAATGCCCCCAAACAAAAAGTAAAGAAAAAATAACTCTTAACCTCACTATTCATAATAACTAGACTATCACGATTTATAATGAAAAATTTTAACCCCTTGACATAAATCTTTCTATATATTTCTCTACACTTTTTTTTCTCTTAAAAATTGTTTCCTAACTCTTTGATAGTTTTTTTCCCACCAAATATATTGTGAACATCCTCCTATGTCAACAAAATGTATCAACTCCATTTTTTAGAGAAGAATTTGACAGGAAAGGATGGGGTGGGGGTGATGGGGGTGAGGCTCCATGGTTCTCCAACGGGAAAGGCAGAGCCTGAGGTTGAAGAGGACAGGAGAGAGACTAGAACAAAGAAGACAAAGAAAACCCCACCCCCTGGTCTTTAGTAATGGTCTTGTCTGGCTGGTCTTCGGAGTTGAGGTGCAAGGAAGTTTGGTCCTGAGTTGTTGGCCTCTCCCCATAAAACTCCAGCTTAGCGAGGGGCACAAATTTCTGGAGTTGATGTCAAAGCAAATCTAACCACAGACCCTTTCTCTTCTAGGCTTATTGTGGGTAACCTTGAAGACAGTAGTAAAAATGGGCCAACTTGACAAAGTTGTCAACCCACTTGACAAAGACCTACTAGTTAAGCCATCCATCGGACTTGTGAAATTTTAAAAATTTCCTTGCTTACCTTGTATCAGGATTAATGCTAAGAAATTTTACCTCTAGAGGTTGAATGTTTTCAATTCTTGCTGTTCTTCTTTCTTTTGACCACCTTTCCCTAGCTCTTGGGTGCTTCCTTGTTAACTTTCTGGATATTGCATGGTCTTCCAGGTTCTTTCAAGGATCCCCATGGGTTACAATGTTTCCACCCTCCTCCTCTGTGTCATAATTGATGTTACCTGTATCCCACTATTTTCAGCTTCACTGGCTGCTGCTGGGTACCAAGAAACTCATTTCATAAACTCCTCAATGTTAAAGTTTTCATGGGTGCTGACAGATTCACATCTTATGTTCTCAGATAATATATACCAAGAAATAAATTTGGGGGTGGTAAAGCCTTCAGGCAAAAAATGGTAAAAGTTTCAGAGGCCAGAGAAGCCCAGTGGGAAGCTCATTTTGGGCAGAACACTTTCAGACCCATTGTATAAGAAATTATCTATTTACAAGGCCCATGCTTTTTGCTAACTCCTGCCCTAAACCAGTGACAATTTAGCAGGTCAGAGGGAAAATTTGTTGCCTAACATTTTTTGAAGATCATTCTAAGACTGGATAAAGTTGAACAGAATTAGACTGTCATCCTTGATACTAACTGATAACTCCTGCCCTAAACCAGTGACAATTTAGCAGGTCAGAGGGAAAATTTGTTGCCTAACATTTTTTGAAGATCATTCTAAGACTGGATAAAGTTGAACAGAATTAGACTGTCATCCTTGATACTAACTGATGGTGTTTATTTCATCTTAGGAGGTGATGCTTTACCATTCTCTTTTCCATATCTGCTAAATAGCCATTTGAAAGTCCATTCAGTTTAGACAGGAGGCCTTGGGTCTGGCTATACCTCAAGTTACCTCTGAATTTTTATGGTGAAATCATAGAAAAATTTTTTTCGGGTGAATCCTCATAACTCAAAAAATACTTAAAACTTTTATGGGTGATGAGGAGTGGGGATGTTTTTAGATTTTTCTATGATAAGCTGTTACGAGAACAGTTTTAAGAAGCATTATTCATGGTCAAAAAGATCATTAACTAGCAAAGGTGAAGGCTCTAGAGTATATTTTATTTCTTGAAGGATTATGCTAACATGAATAATGTGACTAATCACATATAATTTCCTCCAAAAGGTTTATTTTATATGTTTGCGTAGAATCATAGATCCAGGGGGGATCTCGAGCAGTCATTTATTTTATGCTCCACTTTTAGATGGGACACTTCTCTTGCAACCCTCTGGCACCTTCCCAGAAATATTAGACTCTTCAAAGAAGCATTTGTACTGTTAAGCCGTATTTCTACAGCAAACAATAGATTTAAAGAATGGATTTGAAAGGGGGTGGTGGGAAATAATGGAGTTGCTTTCTGCTTTAAGAAACTTGAAACCCAAATCGGCCTGTGGATGAGCCTTGTGAGTTACATCCAAGATGGAGCTCATTTCTAAATGGCCCAACATTTCAAGATATTCTTAACAATCTCCTAGTTCTTAACTTCATTTAGTGAAGATTATATGTTCCTTTGTACTCAATGCTCTAATAACTAATGACTATTTTTTCTTTTAGAAAAACTCTGAAGCTCACTGGACATATAACTGACAGAGATGCTCTTCTGGGCAATTTGGATAATTAAAAAAAAACACCATATTCTGGCAAATTAAAAATATTTTATACATTTGTAATATTTTAAAAATATTGATGAAATCTCTCATCAATGTATTTATCTCCATACATCTTCTCTTAGCTCAGACCTTTACAAAAATTGGGAGGAGCAGGAAAATGGGTGGGGTTTGGCTTTCAACGTGTTATTCACCCAAGGGAGGTGTGAGGTGGCACGAAGGGGGTGCCATGAAAAAAAAATGAGATAAAGAACATCCTTGACTGTCCAGTGGTTAAGACTAGATGCTTCCCCTGCAGGGGGCACAGGTTCGATTGTCAGGAAGCTAAGATCCAGCGTGGCCAAAAAAAAAAAATGAGATAACATAGGCTTGGCTAATCTACACACTGAAGAATTGAATATTGACATATTTGGATCATGGAAGAAAAACGTTCAAGAGTTCACCAGTTATTAACTGGAGACTCAAGAATGACTCTGGGAACGTGCTTTTCATTTTAAAGCAGGGGGCGTGGTTATGAGATGGGTCGGGCTGGCTTCTTCAGTTCTGCTGTGACCTCCACGTATCTGCCTTTCAGACCCTGGCGCTGGAGGAGGGCATGGCTTTGAACCACACGGCTCCGGCCCTGGATGAGCGCCTGCCGTACTACCTTCGGGAGGTGGATCCCTTTGCTTCCAAACTTTCCTGGGAAGCGGATTTAGTGGCTGGCTTTTACTTAACAATCATTGGTAAGTTTCCTTGCCTTTTCAGTGCAAAGGCTGCATCTAGAAAATTCATGGGCTGCTATGTTAATTTTGCACAAAGATTCCAACACTTAAGTGGATATTTTGAGATGGAGAGCGGGAGGAAGAAAGGGTGGCATCACAGAGTTCATACATGTTTCACAGAAACGACTCTATTATCTTTATTATTAGGGATAAATATTCCCTCGATATAATCCAAAGAATTTTTATAGCAAAATAATTTATCTTGAGACTATATTTCATTTTGGTTGCTTTGATAGTAGGCTTGTCTACACAATGACAAAATTAATGATCATGAGCTCTTATTTAAATAGAATGCTTTTACTTTTTGAAAAATACTTTTGATATAAGGATAAGAGTATAGTCTCAGAACGCACCTTAGAACTCACCTAGTTTAGCCTCTGCTTTTCACAATGGAGAGAACTCTGTCCCAATGCTGTAGTCAGGATAGATACACTGTGTTTACTTCACCTAAAGTCAAGTCCCACCATGATAGCATCACTAAGTGATCTTGATGAGAGTTGAAAAAAATATATGAATAATAAATGGAAGTCAGTTCAGGGTCAAAAGTTTTCGTGCCTGATCCACAGCATGGTACATCTGCTTCCAGACTCTGGTATCCGGTGTGGTGGCCACGTGTGGCTCCTGAGTCCTTGAACTGTGACTATTCCAAATGGAGATGTGCTGTAGTATAAATAGACACCAGATACTGAAGCATAGGACCAGAAAAAATAATGTAAAATAGCTCATTAATAATTTTAAACAATCGACTACATGTCTAACCTATAACGTTTTGGGCCTATTAGGTTAAAGAAATATATCCTCAAAATTAATTTAGTAATATTTTTACTTTGTTTAATAACGACCAGAAAAAATTTAAATACATATGTGGCTCACATTTCTGGTTTCCATTACATTTCTATCGGACAGCACTAGTCTAGGTAATTAGATTCAACCACAGTACTTTTCTTACAGTTAAAATCGTTGTTTTAAATTTGGGTAACCAGTGTGCAGGTGGGTTATGTCTTTAGGTGTGTCTGCCTTTAATCTTTTCAGTTGTTGGGTCAAGCTTTCTCTCTCTCCTTCTCTCTTTCTCTCCCCTTCCTTCTCTCTCACTCTTTCTCATCTACTTATTACTGGTTAAGACTTTCATTTAACCTCCTGAAATTAGCCAAACTCATTAGAAAAGTCTGGAGACCCCTCTATGGTCAGTGCTTGAGGCAAAAGGAATCCATGAAATTGAATCAGAAATTCCACTGCAAAGGGATTCCCTGGGTCCTTGGCTTTGTTAATTAGTTATTATGGTACTGATTTAATTCTGTTTCTTATCAATGGACCTCCATGTCCTTTCAAACACAAATATATATCCAGTGCCTATTCTTTGCCACTGTTTAAGTTGCTGGGAATACAGAAGTGAACAAAATTGGCAAACTACTCTCTCCCCGCACAGGGACTACCTGGTAGTAAAATCCACATTGCATTTTTATTAAACATAAGTACTTAAAATGATCAGAAAAGACAGAAGAATAGACATCTTATAAATTGAATTTGTCGCAATCAATTGCAAGGAATGAATTACAAAGTAGCATCTGTAACCTGACAGATTTCTCCAAATGACACAAAATAGAGAGGACGATTAAGGGGATGGAAGGAAAATCTACAATCATATTCAAATGGGAGTGCTGAAGAGGCACCAGATAAAGGGGTCTGAAAAGAGTCCCGGAACAAAGGGAGCCTCAGATCACTCAGGGAGTCGGGGGTGGAGCCAAATGTATGTTCCAGAGCAGTCGTTCGTTCAGGATGAGGGTCAGCTGGTGGGGGACTGGACTCATCCTCGACCCAGTCTTGGGCTTGGTGCTGTGTCTGGTTCCCTCCCTCCTGGGGATGTGCCCAGATTTCTTTCAAGGAACCAGAGTGGAATGACATTCTTGGTGAGCTCTATTAAATACTAGAAGTCTTAGGGAAAACTGGAAGATGAAAAGTTAATGTGAGTTTGGAATAGAGGAGAAATAAACTAGAGACCCACTTCCGTCCTCTACTCTTTTACTAGAAATATGTAGTTCATTAACGGTCTATATACGAGATTTAAATTTTGGGTATTCATAGAAAGAGTCAGGATTTTGGTCATCAAAAAAATGTTCCCCTCACTTTAGCTTTTACCTTCTTAATCTTCTTTTCCTTTAACTCTCATTAAAAATAAGTTTGGGGCTTCCCTGGTGGCGCAGTGGTTGAGAGTCCGTCTGCCGATGCAGGGGACGTGGGTTCGTGCCCCGGTCCGGGAAGATCCCACATGCCGCGGAGCGGCTGGGCCCGTGAGCCATGGCTGCTGAGCCTGCGCGTCCGGAGCCTGTGCTCTGCTACAGAAGAGGCCGCAACAGTGAGAGGCCCGCGTACCGCAAAAAAAATAAATAAAATAAGTTTGCATTCTCCTGATACTCCCCTACGGGAGACTGCCTGTGGGAATAATCAACATGCAGCTCTCAGAGAGCTAATTTTTGATAAGCTTTGGGCACTGGGTGAAGCCTTATGAATCATTAGTAAAGATAAGTTAAGAAAGGAAAAATAAAGGCTTTCCTGGTGGCGCAGTGGTTGAGAGTCTGCCTGCCAATGCAGGGGACACGGGTTCGCGCCCCGGTCTGGGAAGATCCCACGTGCCGCGGAGCGGCTGGGCCCGTGAGCCATGGCCGCTGAGCCTGCGTGTCCGGAGCCTGTGCTCCGCGACGGGAGAGGCCACGACAGTCAGTGGCCCGCGTACCGCAAAAAAAAAAATCAATATTCTCAAAAGAGAAGTAAAAAGACAAAGGATGTTTAAATGAGCTTTGTGTATCAAATGCATATGCGTAAATACTGTTTTTTTCATCTTTTTGGATACGAGGTAGAAGGCATGTGTTTATAAATTTTTAGCCATGTTTTCACATTTTAGTTTCCCAGTGTGCCTTGTTAGCTGGTTTTCTTTAATGCGACATGGGTTTCATTTTAGTTGCTTTAGAATCTCCACCACCCCTTCTATTTTTTTCCTCCTCTGTCTTAAGAAAGCTAAAGAGGTTTTAATAGAGCACGAGGCAGCACTGACTCCTGGGATTCAGAATTTCCTAAGAGCACAATGCAGTTAAGTGCCTGGTGGTTTCACACCGTCAGCTGAAACACACATTTTTTTTCCCCCTTGCCCCCCAAATGAATTGTGGTGGAGAAGTAGAAGTTAAGACAGAAAAATCCGGGTTTCTCCTGTTAATACTCTCCTTGTTCCTTACTACTAAAGGCAGCTGTACCAGATTCTCATTTATACACAGCTACACTATGAAGCAAGACTTCCTGAAGAAATCTACTCTACATGTTAAGCTATGGAAGTAGGTGTATTATTTTCTTAACTAAAGTCAGCAGGGCTTGGGTCTTTTTGGATTTAAACTGGGTTTGTAAGAACTTTTGAACAGTATCATTGTAATGTCAAAGCCAGTCATTAATAAAAGGATATAAAAAAGTGGGAACACATTCATATCATTGTTGGTAGGTTGGTGGGTTGACGGCCACTTTCTCTCCCTTTGGTGGGAGTGGGAGAGTCCATGTTATCAATTGTCACCCACTTCCCCTCCATACCGAGTCCAGTAGCAGTGGCAGATATCCAGCGTCCACGTCCTCAGGATGCAAAAAAAAAGTCCTGGATATGTCTCCGGGAGATGACCCTGTCCTTGCAGGGGGGTCATGCCAGCCTCATCTGGCCTCTGCTTCTCCTGAGTGCTGGTCCCCGCCTCAGGAGTCCACAAGAAGAGTGAAAACACCTCATTTGGTTTGGGTCACTTCGTCTTCAGGATTTATCGATAGCCAAGGGGTTAACCCTTCTCATCAGAGGGGAGGAGTTCTATAAAGCTAATACTCTAAAAATGGCTGAGGAGATGCTCCATCCTGGGGATTAGTCCAAGAACTGACCATGGGGATTCCCACACCCTGCTGAGCTTCACTGGGAAATTAGTGGTTCTTTTTCTGGGTAAGTGCCGTTTGACAATCCCTGACTCCTATCCCTTTGGAGGTAAACCATCCCTCGCCTGTCACTCACAACTCATGCTTTTTATTTCATCTTCTTAACTTAGATTTTTATTTAGAATCCTCTCGCTACCCTCTAAATCTATGGTGTCCATTTTTTGAAATTGAGAAGTGTTTCATATCTTGAGTGAGCTCTAAATCCTAGTTTTAACAATGGAAATTTATATTTTTCCTTGTAGGGATTCTGTCCACATTTGGAAATGGGTATGTCCTTTATATGTCTTCTAGACGAAAAAAGAAGCTGAAACCTGCGGAAATAATGACTATCAATTTAGCAATCTGTGATCTGGGGATTTCAGGTAACGCAGCCATGCCATTTCTTCTTTGGGGGTTTGAATGCCCCGTTATAAAGTCCTCACTGGCTCACAGATCACCCTACCCCCAGCTTCTTTTGCTCCTCCTTTCAGTGTCAAATCATCTTTACAGTGTTTGTGGTAAGTCAGCAGAGTGTTGTTTGGCTAAATAGATCATCCATTGAACATAGATGGAGTCCATTCCACGTGCCGGGCATGTTAGGTGCTGAGGATACAGTTTGAAATGATACATGAGACTTTGGATACCTCACAGTATAGTGGGCTAAATGATTCAGAAAACAGAAACTTACAGACAGGATTTAGATCACTGTTTTGAGCTCTGTTACATCCCTCACTCCCTTAGGGAAATCTGTTAATAATAAACATCAAGGGGATAAGGTCTTAAGGGTAAATGATGGGTCAAAAAGGTGAGCCAAGGAAGGGAGAAGGGTTGCCCTTGTAATGACATATTTAAGTGTGGCTTAGGGACTGACCGCAAGTATAGGAAGTTTCTAGTTCAGTGGTTGACCTTGGCTGCACAAAAAAGTCACTTGGGGAACTTAAAAACAAAAACAAAAACAACTCACGGCTGGGTTTCATACCCAGAAATTTTGCTTTTAATTAGTTGAGAATGTTACCTGGGCATCAGGTTATTTAAAATTAGAATTTCCAGGTAAATTTATTGTGCAGCCAAAATTTTGAAACACACGTTTATTTCTTGCTTCTTTGGCTTCTCTGGTAACCCAGCAAGGAGGAATTGGAATAAAATTTCTCTTTAACTGTAATTCATTTTTACAAATATGAACGATTTGGGGTCAGTCACTTCCCTTTACATTCATCTATAAAATTCCAGGGTTGCCTAGATACACTCAAATATGCCTCTGGATCCCCACTTTCTGCTACACAGCATATGGTTTTAAGTTACTAGAATTAGGGAAATTGAGTTTGAATAGCACACATCAACTCGTCTTTCCACTGGAAATCTTTTAGCAGGGTCTCATCCAAAGCATCCCTTCTAAAATGCTTCCCGGTATTTGTTTCACTCTTCATAAGTGGATTTTTCTGCCACTGCCAATCTCTAAAAACAAGTCTTGGTGATGCGTCTACTTACTGAGTCACTGTTTATTACACAGCAATGGATGTGCTGCCCTCTCACTGAGTCTGGATGATCTTGGTTATTTGGGAGGACTTTACTCAGTATGGACAGACTGAAATATCATGACCTCTTTTGGGAAATACACATGCACATTAAGAGGAAAGTGACATATCCGGCCCCTTTCTGTGAAAATAGTCGCGATACGCCTCAGAGAATTTGCGAAGCTGAAAAGTGACAGCCATTTTCGTTTTAGCCACGCGATGGCGGTGTCGCAACATGAATGATGGCTCTCTGGTCCGCTCACCATGCTGCCCCCTAGTGGTTCTCTCGCTGATACTGAACGTAAAACGCTTGAATGAAACCTGCCATTTCAGTCACGTCCTTCGCTTATAGCCGACTGATGCTTAAGGCTGAATTAGACTAGGCTTGAATAAAAATGTCCTTAATTGGTCAGATACATTGAAAATACTTTCAACCAAGCAAGTCTGCTGTAGAATTGCATAAACCACCTCATTACTCTGTATATATCTTTAGAGTAATTCACCAGAAAGCATTTTCTGCCATGGGTTAGTTTTCTCTGATCAACTCAGATCATTTTTTGCAACCTCTGGTTATCTCTTAAATACATTTTTTCCTTCCAATAAACCTTAAAATTTTTTATGTCTTTTTAATTTTTTTTCTTGCTTCACTATATTCCATTATAAGCACCTTGAAGAAACACATCCTAGAGACCAGATGTATTTCATCTATGCAACTAATATTTATTGTTTAAATATCAATGGCTCTCAATCATGTATATGTATTAGAATCACCTGGGGAGCTAAAAACACACTATATTGTGATGGCCCAGCCAGATAAATGAAGTCAGATAGATAAATTAAATCAGATTATCTGGGGGTTGGAGCTCTGGACACTGATATTTAAAATTAAGCAAAGCAAAGCAAAACAAAACAAAAGTCCTCCAGTGATTTTAATGTGCAGCTGGGTTTAGAACCATTCTACCTAGTGGAGGAGGGAGAGACCTTTCCAAGGTGTTCATCAAAACCCTTTGGCATCCCGAAGGTTCTAGATGACATCCCATAGGTTCATTAAAAGCTCCACTCCAGAAAGAAGCCTAAAATACCTTTTGCTGATGGATCCCAGGCACGACAGACACAAATTTCGCTCCATCGCGCTCCATCGGAGACACATTCAATTGTCTTTTTTGCTGTCTTTAGCACCCACCCAGCAGACACTCAATTCAAGCTCTGAGTTTGCTGTCTCTGCTGCCTAGAATATTTTCCCTATAGATGTTTGCTCGAGTTCTCAACCACTGATTTAGCATCTACCTAAACATCACATGCGCAGAGAGGTCTTCCCTGATCTCCTGATAAAACAACCATTTCTGTCTATTTCCTTCCTCTGCTTCATTTTTCTTCCCGGAACTCATCATGACCCATCATTCCATCATATTGTATCTTATATTACAAATTATTTGTTTCTTTTGCCCCCTGTATCTATTAAAAATGAATCTGTTAATCTTAATCTCCTCTTTGTCCTCTGGCACCTTGTTGCATAATGGGCACTAAATAGTTCATTTGTTAAACAAAAAAGTAATTCTTTTACACTGGGTTTCCTCACTGACAGTGGGGTGTAGACCCAATAGGACTGGGAAGCTCTGATATGAGGCTGCCCAGTCTAGCCAGTTGGAGTATGAGACCAGCTGTGTAGACCATTAGAGGCGATGTGTGTCTAACTTAGAAAAGCACCCAATAAATAAGTGTTAATTGACTGAACTAACGGTGTACCAGGTACGGGGCACATCTGGGAGGGGTGGGGCAGGCTGGTACCTGCAGGCTGCCAATGTCAGTTACTTGGTTCTTCCAGTGCATTAAGGTTGGGGAACCCTCTTTTGATAGATGGATCAGATACAGATTTTGGAAAGCTTCCTCAGCCATTTCCTTCAGAGAGGGGGAAGATTGAATGCACAGCTGGATAAGGTGGGTACAGGGCATGAATTAAAGTAGATTACTTTCTAGAAAGTAAAACAAACAAACAAACAAAATGAACTGATGAAGCCTGAAGGAATAAATAGTTTAAATCCCAGCAATCTGGGTCTGGCTGTAAACAAACTGGACCTAACATTTCCGAAATGAGCTCTCTGTTGTCTGCATGGGATAAAACTCAACAGTGAGTTGAGGTACGCAAAGTAAATTTGAACTGAAGGGAACTTCCCTTGACAAGTTGCTTGGCACTCTAGTTGTAGGCAAACCGTTCACCATCATCTCTTGCTTCTGTCACCGCTGGGTGTTTGGCTGGATTGGCTGCCGCTGGTACGGATGGGCTGGATTTTTCTTTGGCTGTGGAAGTCTTATCACCATGACTGCTGTCAGCTTGGACCGGTACTTAAAAATCTGCTATTTATCGTATGGTAAGTAGGAAGGTTTCTATTCCCTGAGAGTCAAATCTAGGTGGATTGTCAAAGCGGTACATGTTTTACCCAGAGGTAATAAGGATTATGAATAACCTCAGAGACGAGGAGTATTTCTACTTATAGCTTATCTTGTTCTAACCTATGTTTAAAGATTTGAACCTGTGTCAATGTAGGTTTCTTTAAATACTACTTTTATAGGATTGTCTGGTGTTTGGCTATGATGATTTTAAAAGTATCATTCTTCTGTATAAAGTTTGTAAGCTTTTACCGTGTTATGCCATACAAGCAAAAGAATGCATTTTATACATTGAAAGGATGTTGGGTCCAAGATGTTTAGCTGGTTCCCCAAGTAGTAAATATAATTATATGGAAAGATGTTTCTGGTTCTCCTTTAGCACTCAGGATCCCTATGAATGCAGAGAAGAGGAATTCTCCTCCAGGTTAGAGAGCCGTGCCTGCAGGAAAGGACACACATACAGAAATACCACCCAACATTCTTTTTGTGGTCTTGGTAGGTAGAAAGATGAGTAGCTAAGAGAACTAACTGGTCAGGGGTGAGCCAGCAATAAACAAATTTTCAGAGGCTAAAGATTTTTCTTTAATGATAAGATGATTCTACGTGTGAAAAATAAACTTTTCGTACTTTGGCTTCTTGGGGCTCTGGAAATCTATTGAACCCCAAAGAGAAGGATTTGGGCCTTTTAAATTTAATACTGAGAACCAGGTGCAACCAGGGAATAATATTGGTTCCCACCGCGCTGCTCTGTTTGTTAATCTCAATCAGCTTGATTGTTGTGACCATGGGGACAGACTACGGCCTGGAGCCTGAAATGGGAAGGATCAAGTTGATGTGACACTCTCAGTGGGGTGGAATTTCTCTTTATATTTTAAAAGTTTACGGTCCTAAATTAAAAAAAAAAAAAAAAAAACAAACATGCAGGGAGTCAGGGCAGGGGTAGGGTCATGGCCCAATGTCTGCTCCATCCAGGCTCACCTTTAAAAAAAATTTGCATCTCTTTTTCTAAACAGCTTAAAACTTGCAATAGAAATAGCTTGAATCAAACATTCCAATAAAATACAAAAAATACAATTATAACTATTCTGGGTGATTTCAGATTCAATATTTTTCTGTAAACTTATTTTTGGTCATATCAAAATAGATTTTAAATATAGATTTTACAGACAAAAAAGCAAAAGTTCAATTTCCTGAGAATATTTGAGGAATACTAAACCTCGATGTCTCTGCTTTTTAAAGATTCTCCTGACTTTAGGCTTTGGGTCAATTAAAGAGATGATGCTGCCCATCCCCAGAATCATTGCAGGGCATAATTCCTAAGGGAACTATATATTTTTTTCCAGCTTCTTCTAAGGTTGATTCTCAATAGTCTAGTTTCATCATTTGATTTGTCACACAATTAAACACTCCACACAGTGTCTTGGAATGCTGGAATTAGAAGGTCGCTTGGGGACATGTAGACCTTTTGCCCATGTAATGTGATAAGCTGTTTTAAGGCATCCCTGACAGACAGCCACTTGGCCTCTTCTTGAATAATTCCAGTGACCAGTGACGGGGAGCTTACTACTGTACAAGGCAGCCCATTCTCTGATTGGTCTGCTCTCATTGTTACAATGTTATTCCTTATATTAAGACAAAACTGCCTCCCAGTAACCTCCACCCATTGGTCCTAGTTCTGACTGCTGGAGCATCACAGAACCAATCTACTAATCTACTCCCTCCTGTACTTGACAGCCTTTCACCATAACCGAATGTAAGTATAAAACACCTCACTAAGTAACCCTAACCATAAATGCTTCTACGTATGCCTATGCACATTCCTATAAATATATATAATTATTTGTGCCCGTGTTTTCTCCATTATAATGGATAACTGAGAGCTGACAGATATTGTGGCTACGTAATTGTTACTCCTATCCGGTGGGTCCGTGAAATTTGCATTTTATGGTATCGTATATTTGAAAAAAAGAGAGACAAAGGAAACGATGTTACATTTCTTGTTAGCGCCAAATAAGACAAACACAGGAGTAAATATTCGTGTCAGTGTAGTTCTTCATAGTTTGCAAAGGAGGCCTGGCATTGTTCATTTCACCCGTATCAAAATTTGTAAGCAGTATATCTTTATTTTCTCCATTTTACTGATAAGAACACTGACGTCTGGAAAGGTTACATGAAGAGGGTCAAATACTAGAAATGAGAAGGATTAGGCCCTTCTGATTTCCCAGACCTCACACGACACTAAACAGAGGCAGCCCTTGAGTCTGTGCTGAAGAAATCGTTTGGCTTTTATTAAGCATGTTTTGATATTTCTTCTCTGCTACCAAAAAGCAAGGCAGTTAGGAGTTACTTCTCTGGCCCCTTGGGTTTCAGGCAATAACCGGTATGGAGGTAATTTCCCCTGCAGGCTGAAGCCCTAGATCAGGCTGACCTGTCTTAGGTGGTTGTATTGAACTTTTGCAAATGATCACTAGGTGCTTTACAGCTTTCCTTAAATGACTGCACTGTTTCTGCCTCTTGGAATTCTCTTTCGGCGAATGGAAACTAGTGCTGAAACACAGAGCTCATTTTTGTTGTTGTTGTTTTACTGGAAATATTTTCACAGAATTTCTTTTGCAGAACATCATATGATCTACCTAGATTCCCCACTTCTCCATCTATGGCTGTGTGAATGTGACTGTCGTATTAATAACATTGGAAGATTCAAAATCTGCTCTCACCCAGTGGGGTCACCCCATAACGTCACCCCACACAGTCATGACCGTGGCACCAACACCCACTCCATAAGTGCTTAGGTGAGGGGCACGAGAGCTTTTAGGAGGAAGCGTATTTTAAAGATACAGGCAGTGTCTTATCATTTCTCCCGCAAAGGACTCTACCTTAGATAAACCCTTAACACATGCTTTTTGGGGCTCCATCTTTATGTTCTACCAGTTGGCCTCTTGTCCCGGATAGGATCTCAAAGGTCATTCCGGATGTTTTCCCAAGATCTTCCACTGTCTTCAGCATCCTCTCATCTTTTTGACTGCCACCTCGCCCCAGCTTTGGTCACGTCCCCCTCCCAAGGCTCCCAGATGCCTAGAGAAAACCTTCCCCGTGAAATCACTTCCAGTTTTATTCTCTTGGAAAAAGGGCCCAAGCTCTGGAACTCTCTTCCCTCCACCCTACTCTCCCTCCGGCTTTGGTTACTGACCACTTCTCCCAGAATCCAATGGATTAACTCTTTGGATATGGAATTTGACCTATCGAGGGGAGGCATCTGGGTGGAGGGTAGATTACATCCTGGTAATGCTCTGCTTCCACCTCCAGGGGTTTGGCTGAAAAGGAAGCACGCCTACATCTGCCTGGCCGTCATCTGGGCCTATGCTTCCTTCTGGACCACCATGCCCTTGGTAGGTCTGGGGGACTACGCACCTGAGCCCTTCGGAACCTCGTGCACCCTGGACTGGTGGTTGGCCCAGGCCTCAGTAGGGGGCCAGATTTTCATCCTGAACATCCTCTTCTTCTGCCTCTTGCTCCCAACGGCTGTGATCGTGTTCTCCTATGTGAAGATCATTGCTAAGGTTAAGTCTTCCTCCAAAGAAGTAGCTCATTTTGACAGTCGGATCCATAGCAGCCATGTGCTGGAAATGAAACTGACCAAGGTAACTGCAGTCATAATTTACAAACATGTTTTCTAATCAATTAAAACGTCATAGGGCAAAGAATATAGAGAACGTTGGAGACTGGGAGAACTTCGAATGTCCACTGTTTATGTCCTTACGAACTTTGTTATTATTTATTTAAACCTTTGTAGTATCTCTTCCCTCTGTCTCTATCTCACTCTCATTTACACACACACACACACACACACACACACAGACGCACACACACACACACATCTAATATCTACCAAATTTATACAATGGATGTACTGGGGGCTTTTTCTTTCTATTGAATAGGATATCATTGCTTCTTAAAATTATTTCACTAATAAGAATAATAACTTTTATGATTCATAGAATGCCTCACAGTATTTACTGTCCTGTATGGACTTTGATGGGCACGATTAGGGACATTCCTTATTAACAGAGTAAGAGCTTACCATGTCTGCTTTCCTATGGGAAGCCCATCTTCACACAAAAGCAATTTCTGCAGCATTGAGTCCCTTGGCAAATGCTAGTCTCAGAGTTGGCAGCTCTTCAGATATTGTGGTGTAAGGAAAAGAGCAGACAGTTTGAAAACGGATGGGAGTTTGGATTCTATCACCGACACTTGCCAGGTTTGTGACCCATAGATAGATACTTAACTTCTTTGAATCTGTACTTCCTCACCTGTGTAACAGGAATAGTAGTAACATCTATCTCTCTGGGTTATGGTGGGGATTCAATGAGATAAACATGTTATCCTGTCATCGGCTGCATGGATGATGTTAAAGAAATCATAATTCCTCATGTCTCTTCTAACTTTTAGGATTTCTGGTAAGGGCTAAGGCAGTGGTTTTTACACTTCCATCACGTTTCACCCTTATATCGAGGAAATATTTTTCAGCACATACTCTCAAACTGTGTTTTTAATATTAGCACACCCTAGTTTCCATCTTATATTTGAAAGATAAAAATAAATGTAGATTGAAGTTCTAATCATTCTTCTGGTGTCCCAATCCATCATGTTGACTGATATCCACCTTCAGGTGTCCTCACAGCCTACCCTGGAGACCACTGGCCTTAGGGACCAGGCGTAACACAGTTCCCTCCAAACCACAGGTGGCTACCTACTAAGTCAGGACTTTTGTCCTAGTAATAGTTTTCTCTCCAAATTTCAGATTTTTAGATGTTGTGCAAGGACCTCTTGGTTGCACAGTGAGAGCTAGAGGTTCTGATTCCTTTACTCCCTAAACTCCACATTTGAGTAGAAGAAAGTTTGAAGTTTTCATCACTCTAAATCTATACTGATCACCTAAAAATGGAGCTGTTCTACCTGGACAAATATGCAGCATCAGGAATCATGATCAACTTCTAGCTTACAATTGGCTGTTATGCAGGAAAAATATTTCCATAAATTCAAGATCATGAATTAAGTTCTTCATTTCTAGCTCTTCCTTTAGCTCCTGTCTATGATGTAAAAAACAAACTAATGCCAATAAATTAATCCAAGTTAAATGTGGATTCCATTTCATCCAAATCCTATTCGGTACCAAGTACTGTTCTAGGAACTAGGTGAATGCAACCGAGCTAAAAGTGTTTGTGTTCAATAGTTCGTGGAAGTATGCCCAGGGAACCACGTGATGTCTGTCACATGGGTATGTGATCTCAGTTGCAGTCCTGTAGTGTGGCATGCCATGAAGCTGCCGAGATGTCATATGATGTCCTCTCCTCTTCCCATCCCCCAAGGTTACTGGCCTTGAGACGCTTGGCTGGTCTTAAGCAGTGAGTCTGGGTCCTCCTACCCATGAGGCCCTTCTCCCGTTTCTCTGAGGCAATCACTCATCATCCTCTCTCCTGTTAGTTGAATTCCTCAACTCACAGCCAGCTTTTACCAATACCCTAGCATCTGGTTCTTTGTGTGTTCTTGAGGGTGGGCAGTTCGTTAGTCAGAGCTTCTAAAGCTCATTATACATACATGGGGAAGCACAGCATATACCATTTAATTTGATGCATAGTTTTTTTGTTTGTTTTTATTAAAAAATTTTATTTTATATTGGGGTATAGTTGGTTAACAATGTTGTGTTAGTTTCAGGTATAGAGCAAAGTGATTCAGCTATACATATAAATGTATCTTTTCTTTTTCAAATTCTTTTCCCATTTAGATTATAGAGTTTTGAGCAGAGTCCCCTGTGCTATACAGTAGGTCCTTGTTGGTTATCTATTTTAAATATAGCAGTGTGTACGTGTCAACCCCAAACTTGATGTGTTATCATTCTCTTTGCCCTGCACTGTGTAGACCAAATAGGCTCACCCAGACCAGATTAACCAAAGCGATGTTAAAGGAAAAATGTAGGCATATATGTGTATGATTTTATTTTATATATGTCTTCTAACATGTATTCTCATTATATTATATATATCTATAGTATATGTTACATCTTAACTTCATTTGTATATATAAAACCTATATTAAAATAACCTAAACATACAAAGCTTCTAATTATTGACATTTGTGCAAAATATTTAAGTCAAAATTCAACCTACCTTGAAAAATAAACAGAACTTTCTATTGTGGCACCTTCTGTTCTAAATTTAAACTATTTTCAATTACTAGTTAATTTTGATTTTTTTTGTAGTGAGTAAAAATAAGTCGAAAAACCTTCACGGGCCTTTTCATAGTCTTAGAAGCCTTGTCATCCATTCAACTACCTCTCAGGATTGGCACTTTGCTTGTTCATTTGATGCTTCTTATCTTCAGAATGTCCTGGTCTAAAAGCTTATTAAAGGCCACCTCATTGGATTATGGGATCAAAATAATTCATTTCTTTGTGTACTCTAATTATTTCTAGGTAGGTTATTATCTGGGTCTGCATTTTGCCAGTCTGACCTCGTCAACTTAAAAATTGATGTTCCAGCTATAAACCTTTCTCCACATTGTAATTTCCTTCTAATTAATTTAAAAATGGTTTTGCTAGACTTTTATAGCAGGCTGAAATTTCACAGACTACAGAAATTGCAGAGGTGTGCAAAAGCAAAAAAGCCCTACAGAAACCAAAAAAGGAAAGAAAAAACCCTTTCTCTTTGCATTCCTATGACTCAGTATAATCTCATTTTTATGCCGGCATCTGACCTTGTAAAACAAACAACATTACACAATCAGGGTAAATTCAGTTGAATTGGGTTTTCCTCCTCTTCCTAGGCTCTGTGTAAGTTCAGGGAGGTCTTTATAACTCCACGGGACCAGTGGGTGGGGGCATCTGGTTTGCTTGTTGTCATTTATTGGTATTGCTGAGATAGTTAAGGTTTCCTCTGGCCTCAGGCATCCATTGTCATGGGTCACTTTGCATCTTTCTTGTTTCAGCTGTAAGGCCTCTTTAGGCTCACTGGAAATTCCAGGTACTTCCCCATCCTTCTTTGGCAACCCATTGGGTGGCTGTCAAGACCTTGGCTGGCACCCTGGGAAGTGAGGCACAAGCTGCCTGCTTGTGCAAATGCATTGAGAGTCTGTTGCTCCCCCAACCCCTTCCCTGGCCCCCTGTGCTCGGTTCAGTGGAGTATTTTCAGGACAGCTTCTCAAGGTCAGTTACCAGCTCCTCTGATGTCCTCCCTTGCCTTTGGGCTGTAGGCCCTTGACGCACTGTGGGCTCTTGTACCCATGTACGTCCCTTTTTTAAAAATTATTATTATTTATTTTATTTTATTTATTTATTTTTTTTTTTGCGGTACGCGGGCCTCTCACTGTTGTGGCCTCTCCCGTTGCGGAGCACAGGCTCCAGACGCGCAGGCTCAGCAGCCATGGCTCACGGGCCCAGCCGTTCTGCAGCATGTGGGATCTTCCCAGACCGGGGCACGAACCCGTGTCCCCTGCATCGGCAGGCAGACTCTCAACCACTGCGCCACCAGGGAAGCCCCACATACGTCCCTTTAACTTGTCCACGCTGTACACTTAATGCCTCTAGTCTTGCACATCTCTGGCTGCAGATACTCAAAAATCATTTTTGTCACACTTGAAACCCTCTATTTCAACTATTTCCTCTCTTGTAAGTTTCGAATTTCTGTTTTGAAACTCAGAAGCTGAAAAATGAATGTTTTACTTCTTCGGCATTTCTGCTTGTGAAAACCTTCATACCAATGCAGTGGACACTCCTGCTGCTGCTATGATGAGGGGGGAGGTAGAGTAACAGGAAGGAAATACCAGAAGTTTCAATTAATTTTTCCGTATATTACTATGCTGTGCATATTGGTACTTCATATTTATTCATTCAGCACACATAGCTCACCTACAATGTCCCAGGCCTATAGTTAGTATCCAGACCCTGTAGACACCAGGTTTCTCTTAATTTCTCTTATTTCTACCAGGAAACCTTCCCAATCCCTCCTGCTTTGTTGAAGTCCCTCTGCTATGGGCCACCAGAGCACTTGGCATATCCACTTTTCTGAACGACACATCTTTGTGGCTCTTTTTTTCAAGATAGTAGCTGGATGAGGGCAAGTGCTGTTTGCTCTGGCTCCCTAGGGCCCGACACCTGCTAGATGCTTAATCAGGATTGCTGGGATGACACACATAATTGAATATACTATGTTAACCTAATCCCTTGATCAGTGTTAACTGGTCCCCTGACCCCCAGCTTGAGGGCCTCTGTCCGTTTTATATACCGGCAGAGGCATTTTGTTTTGCTTTGTTCTTTCACATTGATTGTGAAGTCTTTTTAAAACTCATAAACGTAAACCTCTGCTTCCTTCAAAAGACTCCCCTCCAGCATCGCTCATTGAATGTTATTTATTATTGGGGGTTCAGGTTCAGAGAACCCCCATGCGGACTCTGAGGGCAGTTAGTGGGAAAGCAGAACTGTATTTTTTTTTTTTTGAACCAATTTATTAATTGCTTTCCTCTGGTTCTTCTTACTTGTTCTTAGCTTCAATGTTACTTTCCAGAGAAGCATCCTCCAAATTGAATTCAAGTCCTCCTATTAAAATGTTTCATTGCCGCTTCTACATTTGCCTTGTAGAACGTGTCACAGTTTTTAATTAATTTACAATTACCTACTTACTTCTGTGATTATGTGTTCCATGTCTGTCTTTACCACTAGTAAATAAGGCCCACAGGGGTAACAACCATATCTTTCTTTTCACTTTGTGTCCTCAGAACCTAATACAATGCCTCAAACATATACAGATATATTTGTTGAAGGAAAGAATTTCAAACTATGGGTCAGTGCCAGTTTTGCCACTTGCCCACTGAGAAATCTCACAAAGCTGACATTTGTTATTTGTTTTGGCTGACAGTGGCTGAAACCCTTTCCGGTCTGAAATTTCCAGGTTGAGAAATTGTCAACATTTTATGTCTTGCTGGGGAGCAGCAGGGGAGAAACAATGTTTCTGTGCAAAGATGGCCTCTTGACTTAAAAGATACACAAAGACAAGTTATTGATTTTCCAAGATTCCCTTGTGGCTAGAGTGCGGCTCTGACCCTAGGCTCCAGCTATGATAGCCTGTCTCAGAAACTAGTGACACCTGGGGAAGGGCAGGGAGATTGCTCCCAAGGACACGGCTATAGCAGCAGGAGTTTGTGTATCAGAACCAGTTCAGGTCATAGTTTTTGGGTATCATTTCTGTCTGCTTGGCCCCATTTCTCAGTTGAGCATTCCCAGTGATGCTCTGTCCTAACCAGTGCATTCCTTTTCTGTCTCACTCAGCTAAAGTCCATTTCTGTTGCTTACAACTCAAAACACAGATGCATAGAGTGACATGACCTAATTTGCAGCCTCTCCTTCCAATCACAGCTTTCGCTTGTTTATGGAGTAGTGGTATTTTAAGATTTGAGAAAACTGCAACTGGGAAGTGCAGAATTCTTCTCTTTCTTCCACTCCTTTTAAAACATTTTTTTTTAATTTATTTTTTGGCTGCATTGGGTCTTCGCTGCAGTGCGCAGGCTTCTCATTGCGGTGGCTTCTCTTGTTGTGGGGCATGGGCTCTAGGCACGTGGGCTTCAGTAGTTGTGGCACTCGGGCTCAGTAGTTGCAGCATGTGGGCTCTAGAGTGCAGGCTCAGTGGTTGTGGCGCACGGGCTTATAAGCTCCTTGGCATGTGGTATCTTCCCCGACCAGGGCTCAAACCCATGTCCCCTGCATTGGCAGGCAGGTTCTTAACCACTGAGCCACCAGGGAGGTCCCTACTCCTTTTTAAAAAATATATAAATTAATATTTCCTAGTCGGATCACAACCAGAGCACCAAAGCTCTCAGAAATCTTTTCATCAGTGTATGAAGGTGGGTCTGAGACAGTTGTCCTTTGTTGTCATTCTGCTGGTAAATAGAAGGAAGGAGGAAACTCAAACTAGATGTGTTTGGAGTTGTCGCATTACTTAATTTCTTAAAGGTGGTATGAAAGTGAAATATTGCTACCCCTGTTTCTATATAGATGAGGAAACAGAGGGCCGAGGAAGGTAGGTCACAGTTGTCCAACTGCCCACCTTCCTCCTTGTCATTGGTAGCATCACTCAGTGACAGGCTGCCCACACGTGGAGGGTCGTAGTCTTACAATTGGTATTTATCATTGCATTGCCATCTTTTATTACCATTTTCCCCTCTAGTTGGGAACAAATCCATATACTTGCTGGCTAGAGCCAAGAGAGAAAAACCAAATCTGATCCTGCCTGTGTTCCTGCCAACTGTACACTCTCTGTAGGCAGGCGGGACCCTCTCCTGCCCTGTCTCTAAATGCACAGCACAGATGTGGTGATCTCTCTCCTCGTGACTTTATCTCATCCCAGCCACTGAAATATCTTTGTTATCAGTAGTCTACGTGGTTCTGGAGTGTGATTCAGCCTCATCATTGGTGGGGAATTTATTCCATCTCTTTGGCTCTGATTTTAAGCCTTCATTTCCACATCCAGTCCTCTCCTCATCTATTTCATTATCCAAGGTAGCAGGCAGCTTCAAATGTTGGCTGAAGTCTTACATCTGGGCAAAGGAGCCTGGTGGAAGGAACTGAAGGGGCAGATCTTAGAGAGAGATTCTGTCTCCCTTACAGTGGTCAGTGGAACTGAACCAAGATTGGAATCCAAACCTGAATATCTCCATGTCAGACTTCCCCACTATTCCACGCTGCCTCTGCACACAGACGAGACAGGACTTCCCTTTTTGGAAAACTTCTCTGCTGTGATGGTTCAGATGTATTGGGCCCAGAGGCAGCGCCTTATAGAACTTCTTCATCCCTATTCTATTCTTGCTTTAATTGGTTAATTCACTGGTATTGATCCATTGTGGGCAGTATTGCTTACGTGACACTTGATGCCAGCTTGAACCGTGTAGCTGAAACCTACCAGTATTTCTTGGTCCTCTGCAACAAGATATTTTAAAAATCAACAGGTTGCAGATGTGTGATTCTTTCATAGAAGCTAAACACGTATTCCGTGAATTTCCTCTCACAAAAACTGTCTAGTTTAAGAATTTGAAGTTTTACTCCTTTTCCAGTGAACCAAAAGGCAGTGATAAAAATGAAGCAATTAAAAAAATAAACAACTTAGAAGAAATTGATGGGTACAGGTGCCTGTATTAGAATTGGTTTAAGGATGTCTGGGAGAGAAATTTTGGAAAATAGAAATGAGGATACTCTTAGAAATGTGGAAAGTGAAGGACAGAGTGATGGGAAGATTAAATGTGCTCCAGGGCTTCCCAGGCGGCGCAGTGGTTGAGAGTCCGCCTGCTGATGCAGGGGACGCGGGTTCGTGCCCCGGTCCGGGAAGATCCCACATGTTGCGGAGCGGCTGGGCCCGTGAGCCACGGCCGCTGAGCCTGTGCTCCGCAATGGGAGAGGCCACAACAGTGAGAGGCCCCCGTACCGCAAAAAAAAAAAAAAAAAAAAAAGTTCTCCAACTTGAGTAGAAAGTTCTGAGTAAACTGAATGTCACATGAAAGGTTTGCAAAGTTTTGTAGTCTCTCTTAAAAATAGCTTTAATATTTCAAAGTTTAATATTTTGTGGAGTTTATTTAACATGAGAAGCTTGTAGAAAACTACTGTGCCTCATATTAACTTTGTTTTCACTTCAAAACCATAAGTAACATTATGCGGTACTTTGAGATCTGAGCTTTTATCCCTCTTTCTGCTTTAAACTTGATTTCTAGTCATTCAATTTGAAGTGTTTAGCTTTATTCTAATCTCAGAAAAACCACTCGGATTCATTTGCTATGCATTTAAAAACCTTGATATATTTTAATGCTCTTCTGTCCTTTTAAAAAGGACAACAAAATGCAAATGTTTTAAGTCCTTACTGTTCCCCATTATACACTCCCATAAAAAGAGAAAATATGTAAAACGTAGAAAATATTATGGACTAAGTCCTAATCGATTTTTTTGTCAATGACTTTGGCAGCAACACAGAAAACAGCTTTTGAGATACTGCGAAATCATCTTATGACTCACCACCAAAGGAGAAAAGATGGAGCTATGTTAGGTTCCCAGACATCTGCTAGAGCAAGCTTTATTTATATCATTATTGTTTATTTGAGGATTTAGAAAAAAAAAAAAAAAACGACCCTCACTGTGAGCTCTGAGGCATCCACCCCATTTACAAACAAAAGTCACACAGACCAAACCAAATGCTGTTTTTTTCTCCTGGGTAAGCTTCTGCAGAAAGATGGAAAGGCAAGTAAGTAGGAGAGCTACGTGTGTGCCTCAGGCCTCCTCTATAACTGCTGAGCACAGGTGAGAATTTTAGCTCAGGACCCTAACTCGGGACTTCAAGACATGCAGGAGATCTGGGCTCATTTGATTCACCTCTTTGGGATTTAGATTCTCTATTTGCAAAATGGTTACTGTTGAGGTTTTTCTCTGCTACAGTTAATATTTAAAGATGATCCTTGAACTTTTTGGGTAGAACTTTAGAATCTGAGACTTTCAGATAGATTTCTCATGCTTGCTTCTTGACACAGCCCACACACATGGGGTTCCCAGGGCAAGCACACCCTACTGGCAGGCTGTTCCACAGATCAAGTAGACTGAGGGGTATGGACCATTTCCTCCATATAATGGCTCTGCTCCCACAAAAGCATATTGAAATGCACATGTACACAAATGACTTTGTTATGGGAAAAACTCTTCCAGTTGAATTTCAAAAACAATAAAGTATGTGCAAATATTGTTGCTTTAACTACTATTAATAAAATATTTGGTGTCTCATTCCTCATCCTTGATCCTCCACACCAGCTTGACGTTGCTGACCTTGATGCTGGGAGCCGTTATTTCACATTTTACTTCTTCAGTTAGGGGATGGGGGCTGTGAAAGGAAGTGGCTCCTGGCCTCAGATATCTCCAGCCTCTCATCCTCCCAGGCCTTTAGGTAACTCAAAAGGAAGGCTGACTTTTCCTAAAACGCCTTATAAAATCCCAAGGTGGGTTTGATTATGCTCGTTCTACTCATGTGTCCATCCCTGCTCCTAGGATTGGAGCCAGGGGCATGCAGTCCTCTGGTCAGACTTGGCTCTTGTGATTCCTGAGATGCCAACTCCATAAAAGAGTATACAGGGTAGAAGGGTTGCTGGCAATGCTAAGGCTGAAGGTATACTGGGAAGAGGAAAATAAACACAAACACCACCAGATCTTCATCACACAGAGGGCAAGTTTGAATACAGCTTCATTATTTATCTTACTGTAAGAGTAATCTAGTAGATAATCGTACTAAGGATGCTTTGAAGTTAGTTCAGTCTCTCTCAACCGGGGCTTAAAATAGCTCGCATTTAAAAGAAAACCGAAAGCTTGGACTTCCTTTGCAAATCTCAGTACTCTAATTAAGACCCCTCTTGTTTCTTGTTCATACAGTCGCCTAAACAAACCTGCTCAGAATGGAAAGTCTAGGTGTGCCGGCATTGTGTCCGCTTTGTTCATTCTTTTATCCTCAACACAAACATGTACGAGATGCTCAATCACGCTTGCTGATTGAATGAAGAAACAATGACTTTTCTGCCTCCGATTTTTCCTAGCTGCATTTTATTTTACAGGTTAATCTTCCTAAACGTGGCTCTCATATATCACCTGCTCAGAAACCTACGCGTGCTTTCAGGCATATGGAATTAAGGGCAAGCTCAGTAATGTGTTATACAGAACCTTGAATACGTGGATGTTATCTTTCTTTCCAGGCTCGTCTCCCTTGGTTGCTTTCTCATACGTCAAAGTGAATTGCTTTCTAGTTCCTATACAAACCTCACACATACCTGTCTTTACCTTTGCTTGTGCTGGTCTCACTTGCCTTTATTTCCATTGGCCAGCGTGTAGGTTATATGCCACATTCCTCATGAGACTGTTCTTACTTTGCTCCATAGCATGTAATTTTGTCTTCCTCTGAGCTGGCACTTAAACCATATTCAGCTTTGTCCCGTAGTTGTTTGTGCTCTAGAGGGATACAACCCAGGCACGAAGGAGTGCGGGTGTCTCCAGAGCACTTACACAGTGTCTCACGCAAAGCACTTGCTAAAAAAAGATTTGTTGAATTCAAGTGGAATAATCTATAGGGTCAGACTACATTTTTTTAAAAACAATAAGTTTATTTACTTAATTATTTGTGGCTGTGTTGGGTCTTCGTTGTTGCACGCGGGCTCTCTGTAGTTGCGGCGAGCAGGGGCTACTCTTTGTTGCGGTGCGTGGGCTTCTCACTGCGGTGGCTTCTCTTGTTGTGGAGCACAGGCTCTAGGCGCGCGGGCTTCAGTAGTTGTGGCACGCGGGCTCAGTAGTTGTGGTGCCCGGGTTTAGTTGCTCCGCGGCATGTGGGATCTTCCCGGACCAGGGCTCAAACCCGTGTCCCCTGCCTCGGCAGGCGGATTCTTAACCACTGTGCCACCAGGGAAGTCCCAGACTACATTCTTAAAGAGACTGAATGGCAGATGGTGAGAAACTAGTCAGGGTGCTTTAAACCCTATCTCTAACTATTCTTTGGTCTGAAAGTTAAGAGGCTTCTAAAGGTAAATATAATTTGGGGAGAGAGAAAAGCACTTTCTGGAAAAGTCTCGTTTTATACAACTGTGTCACTTTGGTTCTAGCTCGATGACTCTCTTTTGCTTTGTAGCTAGTGAATTTCCACCATCTGAGCCTCAAACTTGAGAAAAACTTGAGCCAAAGGAAATTACATTTCATAGAAATCTCTGAAGAAGCTTCCTATTAGAATTTCAAACAAAGGCAGAGTTTCTAAGTTTCCTGAGGCAAATGAAGGTGATTTAAAGTTTCATCAAGGTGTTCTCCATCTTGTTTTTACGTGAATGTGGGTTGAGAAGTCTGGAAATTTCCGGCTCACAGATGTCCTTTGAGCATGATTTTCCTGCTCCATGTACGCCCAATCTGACACCTTTTATAGGGTTAAACATCGGGTATTTGGGTACATTCAAATTCTGGAGTGGAGAATGGATAAGATGTGGTGAATGGGATAAGAATTGTCATAACTTCTGGCTGAACATCTCAGAGATCCATATGAAGTGATTCCTACTGGCAAGATAAATGAAAACATGATAGACAGACTTTCTTGGGTGTAAGTAGGCTACCTGCTCCTCCCCCCACACCCATCGTTTCCACCAAGTGCCTCGATTTTGTTCTCTGTTGCTTTCCCTTACCAGGTAGCGATGTTGATTTGTGCTGGCTTCCTGATCGCCTGGATTCCTTACGCAGTGGTCTCCGTGTGGTCAGCATTTGGAAGGCCAGACTCCATCCCCATACAACTCTCCGTGGTGCCAACCCTCCTGGCAAAATCAGCAGCAGTGTACAACCCCATCATTTACCAGGTCATCGATTACAAATTTGCCTGTTGCCAAGCTGGTGGTTTGAAAGCCACCAAGAAGAAATCTTTGGAAGACTTCAGGTAAAATTTCTGAAGCTGCAAATGAATGATACCTTCTTTGTTTCAAAATCCTGTGGGGCTCAAGCCGCTGGGAATGCTGCCTTCTTCGGGTTAGAGCTCATCACTTAGGATTAGTGCTAGGAGGACTTTACTTTCTGTTTACCAGAATTACTGAAATCAAGTAATCAGATATCTAGGAGTTGGACAATAGGAGTAGAGGGTGAGAAAAGTGATTCTGCTTTTTATTGTAGAGCAGCCAAGATACAGAGCCATGCCCATTTGAGCATCCACCCTGTATCACTCTTCCTTATGTGGAACCAAATTCACTTCACTCCAAGAGTTACTGTGCCACATGGCATTGATCCAAAATCAAGTTTTCACAACAGAAAAGATTCTCTTGTTTGGGACATTTCTACCATTAGCTAAGATATAGGATTTGGACAGGCAAAGGAAGGGGGGAAGGGGAGATGACGTTTTTACTCTCTGCCAGTTTCTTTATTATCACAGCAAGACCCATATTATTCCTTCTCTTTGTCAGATGAGGAAAGGGAGGTTCAAGCAAGGTGAAGGTCTGTTGGGTTTCAAAACTCAAGCATGTTGACCCATAACTATGTCTACTTGCTTTAAACTGATATTCATTCAAGTTCAAACACATTCTAAAAGATCTACATTTTTAATGTTAGCACTTTTTACCATCTTATGCTATGACTACTGTGTTGTTTTTAATTATCCCATGTTCTGAAAAGATCCCTGTCATAGGATAGTAAAAAATTAAAACAGAATAAAAAGATCTACATTTGTATACCTCCTTCCCCCACATTTGGTGATTCTGAGGCCCTGTTTTACCTCTTCTGCTACACAATGAATACGTGAGTTTGGGGATCCAGCGCCATTTTTCCTAAAGACCCGAAAGGCTCAGGGTGAGTCAAGAGTGGAGGGTGGGGCTTCCCTGGTGGCGCAGTGGTTGAGAGTCCGCCTGCCGATGCAGGGGACACGGGCTCGTGCCCCGGTCCGGGATCCCACATGCCGCGGAGCGGTTGGGCCCGTGAGCCATGGCCGCTGAGCCTGCGCGTCCGGAGCCTGTGCTCCGCAGCGGGAGACGCCACAACGATGAGAGGCCCGCATACAGAAAAAAAAAAAAAAAAAGAGTGGAGGGTGATTGGTCGTGTTCTGTATCCACTCAGGAACAGTCTCAGTAGAACGTGGAACAGGTACCAAATTCCTGGTCTGAGGTGAGTGGTATTGAACGGCCCCTTAATTCTTATTCAAATAAGAAGTCTAGATATTTTTCAATGCTATTTTCCTTGAGTAAGTAGGGAACAGAGGAAAAGGTAGAACTAACTATGAGAAGATGTGGGTTTTTTTTTTTTTTAAACATCTTTATTGGAGTATAATTGCTTTACTGTGGTGTGTTAGTTTCTGCTGTATAACAAAGTGAATCGGCTATACATATACACATATCCCCATATCCCCTCCCCTTGCGTCTCCCTCCCACCCTCCCTATCCCACCCCTCTAGGCGGTCACAAAGCACCGAGCTGATCTCCCTGTGCTATGTGCTGCTTCCCACTAGCTATCTGTTTTACATCTGGTAGTATATAAAAGTCCATGCCACTCCGAAGTGAGAGAAGATGTGGGTTTTGACCTTGTTCTTTCACTGTGCTCGGGCAAGTGACAAATCTTTTGACCTTGAGTTGCCTCAGCATGTCAGTACAGCAGCAAAAAAAAAAAGATAAAACAGGTACACAATGAAAGGTAGTGCTGTCGCTGTTGCTGTGGTCCAGGGGAAGAAACACACAACGTGGAGGTAGGAGACCAGAGTTTAAGGTCGATTTTGCTCTTTACAGCAGCTCGATATCTTTGGGAAAATGAACCGCTCAGAACCTAGGATTGGGATGAACTGAGGGCAAAGCCCATCTTCCAAGTTGTAACCATTATACAAAAATGCCCCGATGAAAAGCGCTGGCTGACAACCGTTGGTGTCCTTTTTTCCACATTGTTGGTGGTTATTACCATCTCTGTTGAATTGACTAGTTAAATTCAAATGCTAAAATGCATCTATTTTGGACGTAATGACACTTTGCCCGTATCAGCTATTAATACTCTATTATGAATGCAGGTAGGGAGAACACTTGTAATGGAACAGCTGTGGAAGACAATAGTGAGGCACTTTCTCACCTGAAGGAGATGGGAATTTGACAGGAATGGCGGAGGCAAATTTCACTCACCTCATAATTTTGCTTCAGGCTGACTCTGTGTTCTGTATATTTGCTCACAAGTGTGAGTAGCACATAAACATTCAACACTCCACAATAAAAAGAGAAAAAAAAATTATGTGGAAGAAATGACTCAGGGCCACAAAGCTTTGGAAAAATCATCCAGGCAAGGGACAATTCGGTTCACCTGCTCCGATTAGCCATTTATATGAAATAGAGCAATTGCTTTGCCTAAGGAAAGCAAGGGCTGCTTCCTTACTCCAGAGTTTCAGCTTTTGGTGGAAAAAGCAGGCGGTGATGATGAAGCAGGGTGGAGGCCTTGGATTCTGGAGGTTGAAGCATCTTCAGGGAAGAAATGTTGAAAAGGTGTGAGGAGTTGCAGATTCTAGAAGGATCTATTTTGGGGGAGAGCCGGAAGGCTGAGCAGTGGCCACAAGAGTTTTCTTTTTAGCCTTCCAAAGAAGACAGACAAACAAGAAGAACCATATTTATCTTTGTTGCTATCAAAAAGCTAAGAAAATAGGTAATGTGGAGGTCCATAGAGTGAGGTGTAGTCATAGGAAGCCAGTCCAGAGTGGTTAATGTACTACCAGAACAATTCAATTGAATTAAACTGGATTCATTTTATCCTTGGCCTTTCATTTTCTGAGCTCTGAAATGTATTACTCATAATGGGAGACTCTCTTGGGAAATAGTTTGAATTCAAATAAAAAAGCTAATGTGTTGAATATGAGATTGTTGAAATAAATTTTGAGTAATTTTAACAGTTCATTAAAAGTTAACTCCTTTTTCCCCCCTTGAACTGAGTCCCCTGAGATTTTGGTAGAAGCTGATGAACTGAAGGAAAAAAATGTGGCCAAGAGCCCTTTTTGACGTTTCATTATTCACTACACTACCTTATTCAGAAGTAGTCTCCCATATTTTGTAACCAATGCTTCTGCACCCTGGCTGTGTATTAGAGACACGCAGGGAAATTTGAAAAAATACCGCTCTCTGGACCCCATCTGCAGGAATTTGGATTTAATTGGTCTGGATTAGGCCCGAGCATCAGTTATTTGGTTGGTTATCTCTCCCAGATGATTCACATACTACACAACCATGGTTGAAAGCCAGTGAACCAGAGTCTGGGAAAGGAAGACATTGACATTACAGCCCGTGGAGTCATAGGCCTTTTACCCCACCTACCTAGAGACCAATAAGGCCACCCATCACCAGTAGCAGGTGACCCAGACTCCAGATGCAAGGCCAATCTTAGGTGGAATAGAAATGTTTAAAAGAGCTGGTGGTGCATAGTGAAGGCCTGAGGCATTCCACATTCCTAGTATTTTAGTAAAGATAAAGAACAAAGAAGAACAAAGCCCCAGACTCTGGCATTGCTTGTAATCAGGCCTCCTCTGACCACATTAGTTGGGTGAGTCACAGGGCCCAAGTGAGTAGTAGGTTGGTGTGCAGAGAATTTTGTCCTAGAGGACAGGAAACTCACTAGGGCACAGGAAATGTGCTCTAAACCAGTGGCTTGTTTTTGGAAAGCTCTGCCCAAGGAATTTCTTGACTTTGAATATTCTAAATTGAATTATTAGTTTTCATCTCTTTCTAATTCAAGTTTTGTGCATATAATCTTCATGGTACTCAAGTTTGACATGTTATACATATATAACTTTGTGTATATATCTGTGTGTGTATGTACATATATAGTGTATTATATATATATATTTAATTGCATCTTTCTTCTCCTATATCCAGGCTGCACACTGTAACCACAGTCAGGAAGTCTTCTGCTGTGCTGGAAATCCATCAAGAGGTATGAAGTTGGACACGGCATTACTCATGGACACAATTATTCACTTATTTGCTTCTTCACTGCTGTAAACGTTTGATTGTGACCACACTTTTATCTTGATATTATATTTTTATATTTGTACCCTCTCCCTCTTTTTCTTTAGGCCAAGATTTGCTAGGAAATTCCAGTGGCCAAATGGAAACTAGATGATAAGTTACTACTTCAAGGAACATTACTAGAATGAGCCTCCCTGGAATTTTTTTCTTTTTAATTCTATTTTAAAACCTATTGTCATGGTACATAGTGTAAAGTCTGAGGTATTAAGAAAAATGTTTAAAAGTTTTATTTATTAGGGCATACTTACCTTCATTACATCATTGTTATTATTTCTTAATGTAGGGCCAGGGAGGCCGTTTCTGGGGCTCATTTAGGTGGGTGATCATGGGGACAGGGTGTTGGACCACAGGCTCTTTGACTGGGAGATGCTCTTGATTCTTGCAGCCTGTCTCTTCTCATGCGGACAGAGGGTCACACTCTAATGGTAGTGATGCCACAAAGTAGTCCTCTAGGGAAATCAGTTTTGCCTTAAATCCCTAAATGGAAAACTCTCTTGTATCTCAGAATTTGAGGACCAAAGTAATTCCCACTGATGATAATTTTACTCATATGGATTTTTTCATTAAGTTCTACATACTACTATAGTGCATGTGACAGGGCATTACTAGCTATAATTATTTAAGAAACGAATTTAGTGAAGATAGCTATGTATAAGTGCTGTTTCTTTTATTCGTTTGGTCTTTGTTACCTTTGTTCTTTCTTTTGTTCCTTCTTTTTTTCCCACAAATACCTTGTGAGGTCCGCAGGTAAAGAGATGCAGATGCCTGCCCTTTAAGAGCTAGTAAAGGCAGCAGGCATGTAAATACTGGGTCTAAATTGGCTT